>JAJSPD010000076.1:0-211103 GCA_021307315.1 Bisporella sp. PMI_857
AGCTGGTGGTGGTGGTGGCGGTGATAGTGATGGTAGTGGTGGTGGTAGTGCTGCGGCGCGAATGGCAGCGCGAACGGCAGCATGGCGGCGGCGGAGAGAGGCAGCGCGGGCGGCGGCGGCAGCACGAGCAGAGCTATTTCCGATTAGTTACTACTAACACTAATACTAATACTACTACAGATCTATAAATTGAAAGAAACATACAGGAAGTTGCGCTGAGAGCGCCCCCGGCGTAAAGCCCCATCGGGGAAGATAGTAACTAGGCCGAAGCCCGGGAAATTTAGTGAGTGGACTATGGCCCATTGAGCCCGCGAAGCAGGCCAAACCATTCTGATGGGTTTATATGTAGTAGTTGTAGTTGTAGTGGTTGTTGAAGTTCAGAAGTTATCAGGAGTTGGCAAAAGTTAAGTTATTTATATTTCAAACAGTTGTTTACTGTGGTTGCTTTACTATTGTAAGTCAAATAATACTTTATTTGTATAACAAAAATTTACAATAGTAACAATCGAGTATAAACGAGTTAATCCTATATCTTACCGCTTCTTTGTATACAGAAAACAAACAGTATTCAACTATTTATGCCTGTTTAATGAGTATTACTTACATACAACAACTATTATTGTTGTTATTATTGTTATTGCAAAGCAAACCTGATACAATAGCAAGCAACAGTATAACTCACTATTGGGATAATACTAACCTCCAATAATTCATTTTTATTAGCTCAGGAGTTAACAGGACTTGGTGGCCCCACTAAAACTTGGCAACCGAAGCGAGCTTAAACAACCGAAGTCTATTTTACACGGAGTTGATTAGCTCAGAAGTTTACAGGACTTAGTAGCCCCACTAAACCTTAGCAACGGTGCTTCAATAATATTGAAATTCTCTACTGCTACAACAAAAACAACCCCGCAAACTCCTGTAAACTTCTGAACCAATAAAAAAGCTGTATTGCTTGTACACAGTTTACATATACAGTCAAACCTGTTTATATCGGAATCATCGGTTCCACGCCTGTGTTCCGATATATAGAGGTTTCCGATGTAACCAGGTATTATGTAAGCAAGATTATATTGATTCCTAGAAGCTATTCTCAGTAGTAAATACACCAAATTTGTCTGCAGCTCGACAAATTGAAGAATTGAAACTATTACTGGCTATTCTTATTTTTCGGGCTTAATAAAATAAGTTCTCAAGTTAGTTTGCCTCGTACTTTTCTACTTAAAAACGCGCTTTGACACTTTTTTTTTATAGTTTCTAAGTGAACGTAGCAGCTCGTTTGTACCAAAATAGTACTCTTGTTGCTTTTTATATCGCTGAAGCTTACGAAAGTGGTGTAGCGCTTTTTGGTTCGTGATTTCTGGCCGAGTTTCTACTTTATTTCTTGATTTTACTTCGTCGATAAAATTATAAACGTCGACAATTTGCTGTACGAGAGAATCGGCTGAAATATCGTCAGCGACTTTTTCGTCGGAAAGCGATATAAAGCTTCGTATATCTCCAACTTTTTCGATAGCTTCGCAAGCTTGTAAACGCTGTAAAGCGTTTTTTATGTTTTCTACTTAGTGTTGTACGCCTTTTTACCGATCTTTTACGTCAATAATTATTGTATCGAAGTCAGCTCAAAAAAATTGGCTAAAGTCGTAGCACTGTAAGCACGCTTAACAGTTTTGTATTGTTGCTGCAAAAACGTTATTTTTCTATGCCGATATACACTATCGAATCGCTTTTAAAACAGTTATTTCATCGAGAAAATCGCGGCCGACATCGAAGTTTTGTACTATAAATTGAATTTATTGAGATTTAACTTGCGTTTTCTAGCATTGTATAATTCTTTAATCGAAAGGTTAATATAGCGACGTTGCGTTTGAAAAGAGCTTATAATTCAGTCGAAGTTAGTTACGTGTAAGTAATGTTTATCGAGCTAATAAAATTATTGGAAAATCTAAAAAAAAGAAAGCGGTAAAAGAAGCACTGTAAGGTGCTGGAGTAGGGTGGCACAAGTCAACTGCAATTGATACGAAGACTAATCTCTACCTTCTCTACGACGTCCCGAGTCCCCTACTTATACCCTCCGAACCCCTGGCGGCTCTCTACGTGCCTATACATGCCAAGCCTCAGTGCTTTTACCGAGCCCCCCCTCAGTGCCCCTTAGCACGTGACATCCTGGCGCCTGACATTGCCCCTCTCTCTAGAACGTCGTCTCGACGTTCATGCTGGTATTGTAGCGTCAGGTGCTGGTATTGTAGCTTAGTATTGTAGCCAGCTCGTGGAGCAATCGAAGGTGAGCCGGAGAAGGCTCGTGGCGAACCCTAACTTGAGTACAATAGGAAACGGAAACTGAGTACAATAGGAACAATCAACAACGCCCTTCAAGTGAATAAGTAACAACAACAATAGCTTCCAGTTATGAATAGAAATGAGTAATAGTCGACTCTCAGCCTATAAATAGGCGCTTCCCCTCCGCTTAGCTGCGTTTTCTTTTCCTTTTTGCAACACCATCACTATCACCATCACCACTACTACTACTACTACTACTACTATGTCTGCCCCGCGTTCCGCCTCCGTCTCGGCTTCGGCCACCTCCGTCTGCTTTCGCTGCGCGAAGATTGCGGGCTCCGAGCCCGAAGTCTGCTGCTCCTTCGATAAAAAGAGCAGCATCAAGTGCTCTCGCTGCCGCGGCCTTAAGGCCAAATGTCTCCCCGTAAGTACTTTGTAGCTTCGATATCCTTTCGATCTAACTCCGGCTAGCTGCCGGCTGCTCTCCGTCGCCGTGGTAGTCGCCTCGCCCGCTGGTCGCGCTTCCTTCGGGAGCGTCCCGGCTCCGACGACCGCACGAAGCGCCTCCGTGGGGCCATCGCCCGGGTCTCTTCGGAGATCAAAGATCGTTCGGAAGCCCTGTCTCGCTAACAGGCCTACTCCAAGGGAGTGGAGGCGGTTTTCTTGGCCCTCCTCACGGAGGCCAGGAAGACCAATTCTTTTCTGCGGGAGTTGGTTATATTGCAGCGGGTGGCGGTAAGTAATCGAACTTCTTTCGACTCGTAGCCGATCTAATTAGCTAGGCCGGCATTAACGAGGACGAGGACGAGGATGAGGACGATGAGGATGACGATGAGGAGGAGTTTGCCTCCGAGGAGGAGGGGGGAGGAGGAGAGGGGGTGGTGGAGGAGGTGGTGGCGGATGCTTTGGCGGCGGGTGGTCTTCTGGACGTTTAGCTTCGTTTTCGGGCACTCATCGTTTCGCCCCCGGGCCTTTGCCGTTTTGCCTTCGGGCATGAATTGACTACTTTGCTTCTTTCTATTTCCTTTTTTTCGACTTTCTTGCTATTTCAAACGTAGTTTCTCGGTGATACTCCTGTACTACTTCGCCGGCGCTTCGAAGGTTCTTCGCGGGCTTTTATGAGTCTTCCGCAGAAGAATACCCTTTCCAGCGTACTAAATACTCCATTTCTCTTTTTGTAGTTCGGTGGGCTTGAATAGCCTTTACTTCGTACTCTTCTTTTCTCTGTACTAGAATCGGCGCCGGTTCTTCGACGGCTTTTTTACGTTTATGCTACGGCTCTAATAAAGATACATGGAACACATTGTGGATTTTGTAGGATGGCGGTAGCTTTAGCTTGTAGGCTTGCCCGTGATCTTCTATGACTTCTAAAACTTTGAATGGCCCTAGATATTTGTCTGCTAGCTTGCGGCTAGGCTTAAGTTGTCGAATATTCTTCGAGGCTAGCATTACTTTTTTTTTCGCGCGGAAACGGGTTGGCTTGTGTTTTGCGTCGTAGTACTTCTTGTGCTTTTCGTGGGCTTTTCGGAGGTTACTCGAAAGCTTCTCTCGCTTTTCCACTAAAAGTTTGATCCTTTTTTCAGCTGCCGGCACTTTTCCTTCGGGAACGTCGTTTCCGACGTTTAAGCTCAGCTTAGGATCGAAGCCGTAAAGTAGTCTAAACGGAGTACTACCGGTGCTTGCATGGACAGAGTTGTTGTATGTGAATTCCGCTAAAGCCAGTTTCGAGACCTAGTCATCTTGTTTGTAATTGCAATACGTTCTCAAATAGAATTCCAGAGTTTGATTTTGCCGTTCCGTCTGGCCGTCCGTCTGCGGATGGAAAGCGGTGGAGAGTCGGCGGCGGATTTTAAGGTAATACATGAAGTTTCCCTAGAATTTGCTTGTAAAGACAGATCCTTTGTCTGTAGTGATTCTTTTTGGGGATCCGAAATCCTTATAGATGTGGTTCATAAACAGTTCCGCAAGCTTATGAGCTTGAATACTCTTCCGTACAGCTATATAGCGTGCTAGTTTGGTGTATTTATCAACTATAACTAGTATAGAGTTATATATTTGGTTGTGCTTTTTGCTGGGCGGTAAATCTGTAATAAAATCCATAGTTATCTTTTCTTATGGTTTCAAGGGAATAGGGATCGGGGCCAACTCGCCGTAGGTTCGGTGCTTTTTCGGTTTGCTTCTCTGGCATTTCGTGCACGTTTTGACATGTTTTTTGACATTATCTTTCAAGCCTGGCCAATAGTACTTTCGGCCTATCAGCTCGCGCGTTTTACGCACGCTAAAGTGGCCGGCAAGCTCTTTATTATGATGCACGTGAATTATCTCCGCGCGTATTGATCTCTCGTCAGGGACGTATACAGCTCTTTTATGACGGAGTAGGCTATCCTCGTGGCTTATGCTCCATGGCTTTTTCGCCCCGGTTCGGCTCCGCTTCGTAGTCTTCTCGGTGATTTTTCGGACTGAGAAGGGATCAGTCTTCTGCAGTTCCGTCAGAACGTCCCGAATCGGCTTCGTCACTTCACTATATACCGTTTCGGTCGATAACGACATAATCGCTACTTTCCGTGGCACGCGCTGTTTGCAACCAGCTATGCCAGCAGCAGGCTTAAATCCAACTTCTCGGATTACGCCGCAGTACTCTTTGGCCTATGACTTTGTTATGTTTGTTTCTAGCCCTGGCATCTCGCCGGTTCGGGGGCGCTTACTTTCCGGGGTGGACGCGACTTCACACGAGCGCGCCCAGCTCGTGCCACCTGGAAGCACATTTCTTAGATGGTCTTTTAGGGCATGAAACAACCCTGCCACACGCAGTTTGTCATACAAGGTCGGGAGAGACGTTTCTGCCTTTTTTCCGCCTCGCCCCCGATTCAGCGTCGACTCTCTATAGTCCGGCTTCCGTGAAGGTCCGTCTGCGGGATTAGTCTTGCTTGGTCTAAACTTAATCACAAAATCAAACTCGCCCAAGCTTTCGGTTTATCTCGCCTGGCGGCCTGTAAGTTTCCTTTTTGTCATGAAATATTTCAAATTGTTATGGTCGGTGCGAACCGTAACGGTATCGGCACTGCCTCGAAGGTATTGCTTCCATTGTCGGAAAGCATAAACTATGGCCATCAATTCTATGTCGTGAGTGTTATATCGAGACTCAACAGGAGTAAGCTTTTTTGAGTAGAAAGCGATAGAGTGCCATCTAGTTTCCTTCTTTTCTTCGAACAGCTGCGAGAGGATCCCGGCTATGGCCTATTTGGAGCCGTCTGTTTCTACCTTGATTTTACGTTGCGGATCAAAATGTCTGAGCAGAGGTGTTTCCCGGAATCTTGATTTCAGGACCTTAAAGCTCGCTAGCGCTTCGGGCCCTATTCGAAAGGGAGCCGTAGGCTTCTTCATTTTCTTGAGAAGGTCTGTCAGCGGCACACAGACGCGGGCGTATTCCCTGATAAATCGCCTGTAAAAGTTGGTGAACCCCAAAAACACCTGGATATCTTTATAGCAAGTAGGCACAGGCCATTCTTTTACGGTTTTCACGCGAGAAGGATCCATTTCTATGCTTTTAGGCTTTACAATAAAGCTTAGAAACTCAACAGTATCCGTATTGAAGCGGCATTTAGAAAGGTTTGCGTATAGCTTGTACTTCCGTAGCCTTTCGAGAACTTTATGAACCGTTTTCGTATGGTCTTCGATTCTTTCCGAGAAAATAAGTATGTTATTAAGGTAAACCACACAAATCACATCGACAAGGCCGACTAGAGCTTGGTTGATGTAGGCTTGGAACGTAGCTGGAGCGTTCGAGAGCCCAAAAGGAAGAACTAGGTACTCGAAGTGGCCGTATCGGGTACGAAACGCCGTTTTCCACTTATCGCCTTTTTTGATGCGTATTCTGTGGTAGGCATTAGTAAGATTTATCTTCGTGAATCGTTTTGAGCGACGAAGCTTATTTAACGTTTCACTGATTAGAGGCAATGGCGTTCTATCTTTGATCGTGACTTTATTCAATTTTCTGTAGTCCACGCATAGCTTAAGAGAACCGTCCTTTTTGGGTACGAATAGGATCGGCGCTCTTGCAGGGCTAGTGGATCGGCGGATCCATCTTTTTGATAAAGAGGATTCGAGATATTCTTTCAATACTGTCAATTCATTCTCTGAAAACGGGTAGACGGGGCCTCATGGGGGTACCGCCCCCGGCTCGAGGTTGATTCGATGCTTCATCGGGTGGTGCTTAGGCAGAATGCCTGCGGCCGCGTCATTGAACATATTCGCGTAGCTTGTGTGCTCAAGTGGGAGCAATACTGGGCCTTCTTTTACTCGTCGTAGGACCAAGCAATAGATTACCTGGCCTTTGCTAGCTTTGCGAAAGTTTTTGACGCTGAGCACCCTAATCTGGGATATCTCGAGGGGGTATCGCCAGCTTCCCGTAGAGAAACGTATAACTGGGTCAATCTGCTGCAGCCAAGGAAACCTTAATATGAGGGAAACGTTTGGTATGTCAAAGTCGCACGCCACGAAGTCGTGTCGGTGGGGTTTCGTGGTGCTTTCGGAATTAGTGACAACAAGCCCGATATTGCTAATCCCGTAAGTAACAACTTCTTTCCCTTTTACTGTAGCCAGTTGGAACTGGGCGTTTTTCGACTCCCAATTATGCCGTATAGCCAAGGACTGTTTTACACAGCTTTGTTCCGCGCCGCTGTCGATAAGCGCTTGTACTTCCTCCGTTCTTTTTTCGGCACTAGATACACGTACTGAAATAACTATTCGCTTTTTTTCTGCGTTTTCGCCCGTCCTTCCTGGCAGAGAGGATATTAAGAACGGGCTCCTCCGTTTCTTTGCTTAGGCTCTGGGCAATTGGTGGAAATGTGACCTTTCTTTTTGCAATTGTAGCACTCTATATTGGGGCATTTAGAGGATAGATGACCCTCTTCACTGCACCGATAGCATCGAATAGTGCTACGTTTACTCTTTGTGCCGGTACTGATAGGGGTGCGATTCGCTTCACTTAAAGTGCCCTTTGTGTTTCTCTGAGTATTTCCTGCTGCAGGGCGTTGAGCCGGTGTTTCTGATTCGGCCGTAGACGCAGGAGCATCGGCACTTCTTCGCGGGTTCTTCGTGGCTTTTTTACTTGAGCTACTGGAGTTGCTAATGATTTTCTCTGCGCTCTTTATTTTTCGGGCCAAAGATATCAGCGCTTTCCGGCTCTTAGGGAGATCCCCATAGCGCAATATGCTTGCTTTCAGGTCATCTTTGAGCTTTCCGAATAGCGTACGTTGACGGTGCGTATTATCCACGATTCCCAGCTCCCTTTCGAGCGTTTCCAGGTGTATTGCAAAAGCTTCTACCGACTGGTTTTCTCGCTGCTTGGCGTTTTCCAGCTTACTGGCTGTATCTAGTTCCCGATTGTCCTTATTTGTAAGCAAATCATAGAGGAAAGCTACAAACTCTTTCTATGTGGTATTGCCGACCCTTACTTCCGACTCGTAGCCGTTCCACTTCCGTTCCGTCATTATATCGAAAGCGGGGATACAATGGTCTATCTTCCGCGTGTTATTAGGGAAGTAGTAATTTCCGTCTGCCTTGAAACAGCGTTGAGCAGCTGAAACAAAAGACTGTACCTCTAATAGGGTCTTCTTTTTGAAATCAGGTAGATTCTTGGGTTTCAGTACCGGTTGCTGAAAGAATGGCTGGCGCTCAGGCCTGCTTTCAAACTCTGTTCTGTTCGGAAGCGTTTCACCGGTGTGCCGGCGGCGTTTCGCCCTAGTTTCTTCTTCGGCCAGTTCCTGGTTTTCTTTAAGGTCATCCAGGCTACGCAACTGCTCCTCTAAGATCCTCTGCTGTTTCCTGACTTTCTCAAGTTCTTTAGCAGCGTTGCTTGACTTCGTAAGTCTTTGCTTTTTGCGTTGCTCCGCCTGACGTATTTCCCTTTGGAGCTCTGCCACAACAGATAGCTCGCGGGCCAACGTATCCTGTGTGTCCATGACAGCGTCGTCTCTTTGCCGTTCCTGAAGCGTTTCGTCTTCGATTTCTTCCGAGTGTTGACTTTTTTCTGAATCTCTGCGCACACGAGTTGTACCAGGTGGGTTAGGACTCAGGTTTTCTGTAGAAGACCGAGTAATAGGTCGACGAGCTGTAGAAGCAGATCCAGCTGCTTTTTCTTTCCCTTTCGATACTATAGCGTTCTGGGTGCGATACTCTTCTGACTCGTGCCGAACTACACTTCATGAAAGAGAGATTAGAATGTAAGGTGCTGGAGTAGGGTGGCACAAGTTAACTGCAATTGATACGAAGACTAATCTCTACCTTCTCTACGACGTCCCGAGTCCCCTACTTATACCCTCCGAACCCCTGGCGGCTCCCTACGTGCCCATACATGCCAAGCCTCAGTGCCTTTACCGAGCCCCCCCTCAGTGCCCCTTAGCACGTGACATCCTGGCGCCTGACAAGCACAGCGGCAATATTTCTCGATATTTAACTTACTACATTATTTTAGTATTACGCAACAACTTTGCTTTTAACAACTTTTTAACAGCAAGCTTATAAGCGCTGAAATTATCTATTAACAGCAATACAGACTTGCTTTTTATTTTTTTGTCGAAATTTAGCAAGAATTCTTTAAAAATTACGCTGTTTATTTAAGCTTTTTTGTTGTACCGCTAAACACTACTTAAAGTACGAAAGTTTTTAATCCGGTTAGCTTTAAAGCACTTTGGCTTTTCAGCTTTGCTTATAAACTAAATAGAAAGCTTTTTTAAGCTATTAGCGTTACAAGTCAAAAAAGCAAATATTCTAGTTTTTTCTTGCTTTTTGCCGGAAGCTTTCGACGTTGCTAGCTTACGCTTAGAGCACGCTTTCCAGTAATAACCAGTTTTATTAGTATTGAAAATATTTTTGGCTTGATATTTTTCGCACTTTTGCCGGATTTCTTTTATAATACGCTAAGTTTCGGCAAAAGAATCAACAGAAGCAGCTTTATTATGTCGAACATACTGTTTAATTCCGTAACGATTTTTAAAGCTATTTAGCCAGCTATTCGTTTATTTCGGGCAAGATTTTCTTAACAAATTACTAGTAAATATTTGTTAATCAATAAGCTAAGTTTTTACTTTTATACTTAGTTAGACCGTTTTAAAATTCCGTCGCTTTTTGCCGCAGTATTTCACCTGTTAAATGACTTTTAGCACTCTCGAATTTTTGCTGCTACTCGTATAAGCAATTTTCTAGTAAAAGCTACTTTCTTGAGCGTTTACGAGCTTTTTTTTTTTTTGTTTTAATAGTCGAATTATTAAGGAACTTGTATTTGTCGGATATATAATCCGAAGCGCTAAATAAAGTCAAAAACTACTCGTACTTCTTTTTTTACTATATACTACAATTTTTAAAGGTTTTAGTGCCGTGGAGTTCGTTTTTTAAGTAATTAGAGTCAAAATACTACGCACGTAAACTGTATTTCTTTTCATTAGAAAAACTATAGCGCGGCTTTTTTTTGTTTAGTTGTAGTTGAATTGGGATTTCTCGAAAAATACGTACTCGATTTCTACGAGTAAGCATTTTAATAAAAAGCAAAAAGAGTGAAAATGAGTTAAAATACAGTTCTCGAAAATTATTACTTATAAAGATATTTGCTAATTTTGAATTTGGTACTAGGCTCTCACCGAAAGTTTATATCGGAATGCACTCAAAATTCCTGTACCTCATTCCGATCCCGAAATAAAGAGGATTCCGGTATACCCAGCCAAAAATCGAGCGTTCCAGGGCTCCCTTCCGATGTAAGGAGGTTTCCGATATAAGGAGTTCCGATATAAACAAGTTTGACTGTAGTTATGTTGGCCTTTTGAAGTTAACACTCTAGTACGGCCACTTTTCGACGTAAGAGAAAAGGTTAATCCTAAACTATTACTGTCAATAGTAGACAAAGCTCTTCTTCGTTTTCGAGGAGTTATTGCTTGACTGGTAATTTCGGCATTCAATTGAGTATCCGACACCAGGTCTAACTGAGTTTCCGGCACCAAGTCTAACTGAGTTTCCGGCACTAGGTCTACTTGAGGCATATCAAATACCGCCGGGCTCGGGGAGCTTGGAGGAGCAGCAGCTATACTTGCGTCTATAGACGCTGTTCGAGCTCGAATATCTTTCAGCCGTTGAACATGTTTTTGCAGATCAGTGTCTAAGTTAAGTGGTTCTGCTGGCACTTGAGCTACAAAAGATGCTCTAAAAGGAGAAGAAGATACTAGATGCTGAACCCATGAACGAATAGAACTTGAAGACAGCGAATCTGTAGCTCCTTGTTGTTCAGATAACCGTTGTAACTCTCTTTTCGCAACTGCCATTGCCAAAGTGTCGTCGCTTTTTCGTAATTCCGCGCGAGTTAAAAGCAAGTTTGCTTTTTCTACCGATGATTGTGTTTTCTGATCAAAAGCCCTTTGCTTTTTAGAAGCTGCAATAGTTCTTGATTCCGCTCGTTTGCAATTTACTACTTTAGCTATTTGTTGCAACTGAGATATTAAATCAAAGCTTTGACTTGTCCAATGCTTCCATAGTAAAACTAATGGAGCTTCTACAGCCAAGCTTTCGACGGTTATAGATGCCCAATATACCGAACTAATGTTGTCGTTAAATAAATGAGCTAACTGCCATATACAACTTTGATCCATAAAAGCAGAGAAAAGCATTGGAAAACGCCTTCCGGGACAAGTAAATAATAGTTCCGCATGTAGTCTAGCCCACTCTTCTAAAGCTTCAGCTGCCCATCGACCATTAGAATTAGCTATAAGGCAAGTAATTGGAAGATCCGGTTTTGGTGCAGAAACAAAAATTGGAAATAACGCAGGATTACAACCGCTGCAACAAGTTTCTTTAGAAGCCGGAATCGCTTGAGAATCTTGGGATAATTCGTTGTCTCCTAAAAATGCTAAAAATCCAGCACGCTTGCAATCTCCATTAATAATGGACTTCCAGTTCAAATCAAGCTTTGCACGTTTCAGCCGTTGAGTTTTGGTCCAGTATCTTTTTTTAGTAACAGGACAAATACGTGAACTGCTAACGCAAGTAGGTTCAGACACCGAAATCAAGCTTTCCGCTTCACTAAGATCTTTATTACTGCTATCCTCTAGGTTGTCGTTAAAAGCTCTTACAGCTCGATCAGACGGAAAACAATTTTTCCCAGACTTTTTCCTGCTGGGAAGTTGTTTTGTAATAGAAATAAGAACTTCGTTCGGCCGTTCTGCTCCTTCTGAATCAAAACACCAACTAGGCAAAAAGACATACGCTATACTGGTCATTCCTGGGCCACGACCTCCGCGACCAATACGCTGCCATATCTCTTCAATAGCATCTCCTATAGAGAACTTCCAAGTGACAACTCTAGCAATATCTTTTATGTTAACACCCATTCCTAAAGCAGTTGTTGCTACTATTATTCGAATAGTTGAATCGGGTTTTTTGAATTCTTCAAATCGAGCTCTCCGGTCATACAAAGATATTTGAGACGTATAACATTGGATGATATTAGTAACACAGTATCGTTTTTCTCCGTTTACTGTATAACGTTGGGCTTCCAGGTCGCTACTAATAAGACTTTGTAGCTCAGATACGTCGTTCCGTAAAGCATTCGCAAAATATGCTTGCAATTCGTACACTTCTTTTCGACTGTCAATAAAAACAATCGTTTTTGAGATCAAGTGTAGAAAACGTTGCTTATTTTGGAATGCATCGCCGAGTAAGAAATACAACGTTTCATAAAACTTTAGCTTTCCTGCTGTAATCGGACATATACACAAGCTAACATCTGGCCGATCGATTGAAGTTCTTATAACAAGAGTTTGGAATTCATGTCGACCAACAACTCGAAACCCGGCTTCATTTAGAACTATCTGCTCCGTTTCATGGCTTACTGTGCCGGAGCAGCCGAACCAAATAACATCGCGAGGTAAAATAGTCCGCAATTGGCTTAGCATAGTAAAAGCTACTCGAAAGTCTTTCTATTGTTTTACCAAATAGCATTCATCAATTGCTACTAAACCAATATTTGATTGCAGATTACTGGTTTTTAATAACTTGCGGAACTCCGAAGAAAAAGCTTGTTCTGGCCCAAGCAAAATATAAGTATACTTCAGATTCTGAATATCTTGAAACATAGAAAGGTCGGATTGCTTAGTTTCTCTTGTTACTAAACAAGGATTCGAACCAGGAAGCCTTTGAATATCTAAGAACTGTTCTTTGCCTAATTGATCTAAAGGAATAATTTGCAATGTAATCAATCTGGTCAAAATAGAATATGCTTGGAATATAATGCTTTTCCCGAACCCTGTACGGGCAATCAACAAAGTATCTCCATAGCAATAAATAAGCCTGCGCAAAGTTCGAACTTGCTCGTTAAAAAGCTGAGCGTCTTGCCTATGTAAATATTGTAGAATTCGAGCTAGACAGCTTTGTACTATTTCCTTCTGATATTGAACATTCTTTGTCGTTTTTGCTGCAGCAATAATAGTATGCAAAGCTTCGATCTTCATTGTTGAGATTAATCGAATATGTGCAAAAGTAATTGTTGTATTAGAAGTAACAGTTGACTTCCTTTTTGCTCTCGCACGTTTTGTTCGTTTATCATTAACTCGTTTATGGCCATGACAAGCTTTCCGAGTAGAAAGCATATTCGAGAAAGTGTTTTAATTGGCTCAGGAGTTTCCAGGAGTTTGAAGGAGTTTGAAGGAGTTTACAGGAGTTCGCAGAAGTTTGTAGAGGTTTGCAGAGGTTTGCAGAGGTTTGCAGAGGTTTGCAGAGGTTCGCAGAGGTTCGCAGAGGCTTGAAAGGTTCGCATTGATAAGAAAGCTGTAATATTATTAGTAGTAGTCCATTTAGCCAGTTTTGGGTATACAAACAAGACTTCGTGAGAGTCTAAAAGGTCGAAAAACTGTCAAGAAGCTGAAGATGTTCTTGAAATACTGGCGAAGCTGTTGTAGAGTCGAAACAATAAAATGCAATTACCCCACATGCTAACCTTATTACGGCATTTGATTGGCTCAGGAGTTTCCAGGAGTTGCCAGGAGTTTGCGGGGCTGTTTAGCGTGTTTGGCAACGCGACAAAAGCGCGATTGAAAATCAAAATAGTCTTTGATTTGAACTCGCGATATTATTAGTTCTATTAACTTAATCATTTTGAAAAGTATCACTTTCGATGCAGATTTAATCAATTATTATTTTTGTTCTTATAAGTAAATTGATCGCTATTATATTTAATAGAGATGTACAGCTTTGAAGTTGAGCAAAATTTTGTTAGCAAAATTGAATGGTTAGCTTTTTTTTAGGGCAAAAATTTTGCGAAAATCTCTCAGACCCTCGGAGAGGAACCACCCTCCGAGCTCTCTTATTGGCTCAGGAGTTCGCAGGAGTTTACGCCCCACATGTGGGGCATATTACCTCTCCGAGGGTCTGATTTATGAGATAAGTTATAAAAGCCTCCCTGGCATGACCTCTTAGTTCTAGAAGTAGGAATGCACACAAGCGCCGCATCCGTTGCTCTAGCTCTCATAACCGAAAAGGGAGCCCTCATGGTACTGCGAGCTGTCCGTGACGTAGCTGTCTACAGAATCAAGATTGTAGCGACGTCACCGGATTGAATAATCGACTAATAGTGTGGGAATCACTGGTATAAAGTGGGCTGCGATTGAACTAGCAAGCATTAGCGCCCGCTAAATCCCCAGCTCAGCGCTAGTGAATTAACACGTGACCAGGACAATTAAGATCTGAATTAACCTACAGCCATGCCTTTACCTTCAAAAAATATATATATATATCGAACTATGGAATTATTTCGGTTTCTGACACCCGCCAACTGAAACGGTGATGGTTTGGTCACCGCCAAGCCTTGATCCATTTCAGCCTCAGGCACCCAACTGACACAAAGCCAATTCTACTCTACTCTACTCTCCTAATCAAATTACTACTTGAGTAGTAGAGTAGAAATTTATCACACTGGTTTGTCCTACCCCGCTACAATGTTCCCCCGCCTTACGCATATTTCCTTGGAGCCTTGTAAAGCATGCGGAAGGGACATGTTGATTCATGGCTAGAGCCTTCTGGCGTATGTTAAAGGATTTTCAAGAGCCTCTACTGGCGGGCCGTTCATCTTTTCTATTTTCAATCTTTCGAATTATCTTGATGAAATGTAGCCAACATCAGAAGGATGAGCCCAAAGTGTTAACTTGTGTTGGCGGGCCGTCTTCAGAGCCAGTCGCAAGAGGCACCATAAAATTGTAAACTTATTTTAAGCTTTCAGCCCCCATACCGGTCAGTCTGGCATATTGCGCTAAGGCAGGCAAGATGAAACCACCCCTGGCGTGAAAGGGTCTCTTTTAATAACGATAGGCTGTTCGACGTCTCTCATTTCCACGACTAACTAAATCCAGGGGCAAGGCGAACAGACTATCGATCGCCTCATTGTCGTTACTCCAAGGCCCGTTATAAAGAGGGGAATCTTGCTCTTCCCTTTCAACGTCCGTTAACCGTTTGTCTTAAGTTTAATCCATATTTTCACAAACTCTGCTCCACCCCGTATTCTATAATCATTAAGCCTCTCGTTACCATGGTTTCTCGACTGGCTATCATCAGCCTTACGGTTGTGGTCATGGTCAACATGATCTCTACGGCCTCCGCCGTCTTGTCTGGAGCAATGATGTTCAACGTTGAGCTAGATCTTGCCGCCCGCGAGGTCGGTTTTGTTGAACGCCAGTTACAGTGCCCAAATCCTTCGGATACGGCATGTACTGCGACGATTTGTGCGGGCGTTTGTTGTACATTCGGTGGAAAATTTCGTATGTTCATGCCGATATAGATAAGTATATGAAAACGGACAAAAGTGCTGACGGATCGGTGGCCACAGTCGGTGGCTGTGCGCTGGGGAATTCATGTATCATCAGTTCCGCAGGAACTTTGGAAGGTTGCTGTCCATCGTATGTTAAGAACTTTCCACTTCGCATAGATGCTGGTGGGCTCGCGAAGATGCATATGCTTACTAGTCGAATTTTTTCCAGAGCCGATGTTTCTACCTGCAATGGACCGGTTGCACCATGTGCGAATGCTAACCAACCAGTGGTTTCACCTACAATTGCATGGTGAGTCTCAACTCTCTGAGGAAAATCCCAATGTGAGCCTCTTTATAACATCAAGTTACTTATACAATGGGTTCATACAGTCCATCTGCAACCCCAAGTTGCGTTGCCATTTCCGGAATCCCAGCTTGTACTGGTACCTTTGGAGACGTTCTACCTCCACCTACTAGCTTGGCTTCAGGACATCCTGCAACCTCTTCACTTACCTCTACGTCAGAAACCCCTACCAGGTCAACAGTGCCTACGTCCTCTCCTACCTCTACCCCAGAAACTCCTACCACCTCTACAGCGCCTACGTCCTCGGCGTCTCCTACCACCTCAGCAGCCCCTACTACTTCAGCAGTCTATACCACCTCGGCAGCTGTATTGACTCCTACTTCCAAGCCAGTATCACAAACAACGACGGCTATCCCAAGTGGAAATTCCACCACAGCATCTTCAACAGTCGTCCCTTTCACCGGCCAATCTTCTAAAATCGTGGCTGGGTTTATGGGAACTTTCATTACGGGTGCAATGCTTCTAGCATTCGCACTACAGCATTTTTAAATGGCCGTAGATGGGGAGAACTTGGGACACAAATGGCCATAAAGTTTTCTTGATTCTCTGGACATGACTTGTCTAGAAGCATGGCGGGCACTGGTTAATGTAATTTAGGAGGCAGATGCAAGTCTATTGAGCAGTAGTTGGGATAATAAGTATGCTACACTAAAATAATGTTTTGCTGCTGCCACTTCTGTTGAGTATTTCTCGTTCAATACGGCTGTGGAGAAGCTGGGAAATGGGGTGGTACAGGCTTTCGCGGATGGAACATCTGTATCATCCCCTCACATGGCAAATGGGCTGACTTACCTGCCTTCTTCCCATGTTTGTCTCCTTACCTTGACCGAGTACTCTGGCTTATACCTGTCAAGATTCTGCCCCAGGCACGACCCCTCCACCCGAACCACTAAATTCGACAGCCTCATCAAGCCAGCCCGCTTTGCGGCCGAGATTGTCCTCCGCAGGACACCGACACCATCAATCAAGACCAGAATCATCCCCAAAAAGACAAGACCGAGAGAAATGTAGCTCTCAGGCATTTATAGTAGCACTGCTACAGCAGTGGATAAGTTCGCTGTTGAGCTTCCAGTGGATCCATGTTCCGAAACGGCCCCCGCATTCGCATGACTAGGATCTGAATCCCCCCTGTAACAGAACCCAGTAATCGCAGGCCCCCCCCCCCCCCCCAACTTAAACAAGCATCAATCACCAACAAATGAGCCACGCACATTACCCCGCACCCACCAGTCCATCGTCTGAATTTACGGTGGTTCGGATGGGGGTGCACGGACTTAGTAATAGAAGTGCTGATTTTATCAGGTATTTTTTGGTATGTCGATCGGTATTATTTTTTATACTTATACTTTATTAGTTTCTAAAGACTCGTCGATTGGTTATAGGATATACAAAACAAAGTGCCTGGTGGCGCTGCCAACGAAACTTTGCAAAGCTAAAATATTGGAAAAAACGACGCAATTAAGAACCGGTCTCCGAATAAGAAAAACAATATACAATCGTTTTTTGCTGATTCGGTTCACCGTCAGTTTCATTTTCTCTCATGTAAGGATATTATGCACCAACCGAAGCAGAGGACATACTAACAGGCCAGAATGTTCGAAGCTGCAATCGTTATTTTCTTTGTTTTCCAGCTCAGAAATAGCACAGCTTTAATTGTAGTCGGTGGCTCTAATTTCGGCACCGGAAGTGCTCTCTTAGATATATTGTTCTTCATTCTCGGGAGTTACTGTATTATTGACAATTTATTTTGTATTTGGAATCTCGAAAACATACAAGCAATACGCGGAACCAATTGTTAGCTTGTGTAGTCTGAGACGCAAGCTCTAAAAGAAACGGCAGAGTCCCAGGAGGAGACAGAAATCTGGAGTTTAATAGGATCGCTTGCTTGCCAAACAACCATGTGCAAAAAGTTGCTAATGAAGGAAAGGAGACGGAGAGCAAAGTCAGACACTTTTGTCTGAGAGGCGACATCGGGAAAGATAGTGGTTCTTCAATGCCACCGGCCATAAAAGGCTATGATGCTAGCAATTCCCACACAGCACTACATGCTCCATTGACAACTGTAGTGGCCGTTGATCCACTTGAATATTCAGAAACTCTTAACGATTGATTAAGTAGTAAATCGATCGAATTGGGGAAATACCACAGGACGGCAATCTGAAGTGCTTTCGCCAATTGTGTCAGCTGAAACCGCTCAAATCGTTCATTGTATACCTAACCCCTGCAGTTATGGCATGGGATATGATGCGATACTATGCTTCAATAAAATCACGCAGAGCTGACTTTCTTGCAACGAAAAAGTATGTGTTTGATGTAAACTATCAAACACTAGTATATCTCAATAGACCTCTTCTTAACTCTTTATTTTTTCGCCAAAAGTCGTAGGTTTGTCCACGTTGTCCTGTTGCCCTATTGTTCTGTTGTCCATATGTGTTACTGTAACGGCACGTAGGATAAAAGCAACGGCTCAAAATAATACGGGTAAAACCCGAGAATAATAGAACTACAGAACTACGGAGGTAGAAAGGGAAGCATATATACAGGAGTCTGGATCACGTGGCGTTCCGCATGATCCCCAATGCGAGTGCCCGACGGATGCCTTACGGGTTGTCGGCCATATAGAAGCCATAGGTGCGCCAGCGCCGTAACAGTTACAGCTGCATCCCATTTCTCAATGCCTCAATTTGCTCTCCCTCCCGTAAGCCGATAAAAACCTGTATATGATATACATTTCAAACTCCAGTTGAGCCTATCGCATATACAGAGAAAAAAGGCCGTAAAGGGGAATAGCGAGAGAGAAAAGTAGAAACTCAAAACAGAAGATCCAAAAAGCAAAAAGCGCAGGTTGAAAGAATAAAAAAGATACTAAAACAAACCAAAAAAAAAGACTGTAGCTATAATTAAATCACTGGCTTCAACGCTTCAACGCTTCACGCCGAAAAAGAATTCGAGCTCTGGTTCATCCCGATGTTGCTAGTTCCGTGGAGATCTTTTCGTCTGCGTTGTTTGTTTATTTCTTCCCCGACGATTAAACATCAATCTTATTGCGACCTAGGCTGGAATGAGAAGTATTGTGCCAATAGTATGAGTCTGCTACCCTTCTATTTACTTGAGAATTGCATGCGTAGCACGGGGCCCAGGTGATTCCATCTGCATTTTCCAAGTATCCGACGCTAGTGCAAGTAACGCAAGCCGAATAAGATGAGGATGACGACTCCCATTTATAATCATTATCGTAGTTGATAGCCGGTGACTTTCCATTCCTTTGCTGTTGATGATTTGAATCTTGCGCCATATTTTGACGAATCTTAATCCTTTCTGTTTCGCAAGTTTGCTTGCACTGGTAGCAGTCCCACGAGTCTTTAACTCTGACAAGGCATTTCGCACAGCGCCACCACTGTACTGTGATCTGTCGTTCTTCAATCCATCTTTTTTGTGCTTTTTTCCATTCTTTTTCACTCATACCCTTAGCCTGTTTAGCAGTGCCGATATCTTCTTTATGATAGTCCTTTAAATGGTCCCTATAATGGTCCTTGCGGTTAAATGGATCACTCGATCGTGGACACTCAGAGTAATCGCAGTTGAGCCGTAATTTTTGGTCATCAGATGCATGCACGTTCATATAGTGTCGGTCAAGGTCTGCTGGTCTTTTGAAACTCATGCAGCAGCCATTAGGAAATTTGCAAGGACAAGTGCCTCTTTTGGAATCGCTGCTGCTGAGTTAACTTGACATAACATTTCTAGGCCACGCTCTTCTCACCTTGAATCTAAATAAACCTTTAGCGGCATTTCTGGAGAAGCTTCCCATGATTGAGCTAGCTCTAAGTATGGCTGCTTGCCTTTTGGGACCTTGAAATTGTAGTGCTTTAAATGCTCTGTTGCCGGTATTGGCCAACCCAAAGATGAAGGTGTATGCCTGGTACCATCCTCGTAATAATTTGGTTGGGACCGTAGTTTTGTAGGTTGATAGATTTCCTCATATGATGGCTGCGTCAGTTCTTCGCTGTCGTATCTAGGAATGGGCTTGTCATCGAAAGCTTGGGATTGCTCGTCATAAGACATTGTACTGGCGGATGATGCACCAAAGGCGGAAAATCCTGAGTGAGAGCCATCGCCAGAAAAATTCCGGAATATTGCGGTTCCGCTCGAGGCCATTGTTCGTCCTGTCGCGTCTAACCCGTAGTCTAGGCTCTGTTGAGAAATATTTCTTCTGTTCGAGCCTTGCTCAAACGAAGCGGAATGATTGTGATGTATTTGCAGCGAAGTTAGGGGGGAGTTATTGTTCAGCTTGCTAAAACGATCCCGTGTATCATATAGGGATGAAATGCGAGACACTTCAGTTCGACCTGCAGTGCTCGGTGAGGCGAAACCCGAAGTGCCGATTGCTTGTAAAGGTCCATGTGAAGGAGGTAGATGTCTTTGTGCGACTTTAACCTGCTGTTGAGTATCTAGTTCAGCATTATTGTGTTTCTTTGCAACTTCGACTACGTGTTGAGCGTCGAGTTTAGCACTGTTGTGTCGTTCCTCGACCTTGTCCGGAGGTTGATTGATAATGTTGGCCTTATTTCTGCTGAACTTCCTCCGGCAAAAGTTAAATAACCTGCGGCGCTTGCCCATCGCACATAACTTTCTTTTGTGAAGTTAAGAAATCGCGCCAACTCGTCATGTAGTGTCGTCAAGTAGAATGCAGAAGTGCGTTGATTCTTGAGACGTTCTGGGAAGCATCCGTTCTTTGCATCAGTAAAATGAGCCCTTTGGAGCGTTGCAAACAATGAAGGATAGCAAGTGGCCTCATTAGCAATAACTTAATGTTTGATGATCTTGTCGAGCTGATGTTCTAAAAGGAATGGAATGGAGTAGGGTGCTTGCAAACGGAGAGTAAAAGTGGGGAAAGAACAAAACCCAATAACAGACAGCCACGCAAATCCGTTGTGCTGGATTTGTCTCCGACCCCGCTATTTGACATGGCAGCGATCCCTCTTGCTGCCCCCTTATCCTCTCAGCCGCCTCTGACGATGGAAATAGTGGGGACGTTAATGGTCTACATTTTAATCGTACCCCCTATTTCGCCATACATCATCCACTCAAATTTTTCTACGTTAAAGCCGGACTATAATGGCACTGAACCGAACCTCATGATTCGAAATGGCTATAATGTGGCAACAATGGGCAATAGTACTGTGGAAAGTGAGTGGCTTACTTGTGTAGGATGCGCAATGCTCAGCAGGAGTTTAACAAAGACGGGCACGACGGTACCAGCTGCTTGTATAAAGTGCCTCGATATGTATTGCTGGAATGGAGCAGTGAATTCTACTTTGACGGTTAGCTATGAGCCGATATTAAAGGTGGAGATCAGCACTGCGAGTTGCGTCAGATTTAACAAGGGCTATATGGTAGCTTTTCTAGTTGTGGCGTTTTCTTTGCTTCTAGTCCATAATAAAGGTGTCTTGAGAGGACTAGCTAGCAATGTTTCCTAATAGTCGTACTTATCTCCTCCACCATCCATTGATGCACCACGAGCTTCCTCAGAAAATACTTGAAGGGTTCTTATTTGCAGTATTAAACGTACTTTTAGTTCGTAATGGGATAAGTAGCAGATTCTGTAGTCTTTTTGGCATGTCCAGAACTACGATTAAACTTGCGCCACTAACGTTTCATTCGAAAGGTAGTTTTTATCTCACTATTAAAGAACTTTATATCTGAATATTTTGTGCATACGTATATTCTCTATTCTATAATGTAAATGGATAGTTTTCCTCGTACTAAAAGTAAATAGAAATGCCTGGCTTACAAGTATTCCACTAGTAAACTAGACCCAACTAGCAACGAAACTAAATGCAAAAGTAACCCTGGGCCAACTCTTTATGCAACCATTTGTAGCCTGGGTGAGCTTAGCGAAAAACTAAATTTGGTTAGAACTATGCTTGGCGGATGCACAATATAAGCTTAGCGTGTAAAAAACTGTATATTGTAAACATATGCAAAGCATATTCTAGCATTCATTTTTACTACACACAGTTAGTATATTCTTAGCATATAATTAGCGTATGCTAAACCTATACTTTATAAAAATTCTACACTAAGCTGATTTATTTATTTAATTACAAATTCACTTGCAATAGTTTTTATAGTCGAATTGATTAAGCAGCGCAAAAGTACAGAGTTGTAATGTTTTTATTTTAAAGCTCAAAAGTTATGATTTCTACCCTGGCCCAAGATTTTTCTACCCTAGCCCAAATGTAACCCGGTGATACCCTAAAGTCACTAATTCAACGATATTCTAACACGCTCCAGGTGTGTCAACTTCGATAGGTTGTCGGAACAATAGTACCCGAGGACTTGATTCAGCAACTGCTGTCGAGTTTGTTTGAGATTTGAGAACTACTGCTCATATCATTGGACACACTCACGCTGTCGCTATTTGCCAAGTTTCTCAAGCGATTTATGACATTTTCAATAAGGTTATAGTTATCTATGAGGTCGGGAGATCTATTTCGGCCCTACAAGCTCAGCAAAAGCATATTTCGAGGAGATAGTTGGGATTGCCCTTCACGTCAGGTAACCAGCGACTTCCTGACCTCTGTCACGAATCCCAAAGGGAGAGTATCGCTGTCACTGAAATCAACGACTTGTATCAACAGCGGCCAATCGTTGAGAAACACGCCTCTTATGCGTAAGGCCCCGATGGCAGACCCCCCTGAACAGCACCTGCCTCTCCTCGTTATTAAGTTCTAATCTTCATGTTAGTTTTTACCGCCCGTTTGCCGAAGCTTTGGCAGGTGTTATTTCAGATGCACCCACTAAGCTTATTATTGGTATCTACTTCAATCTAGCCCTATACTTTTTCGCAGGACTTGTTCTAGAGCTAGCAGAGTTCTTCATTTTCTTCATTTTTACCGTGTTAGCTAGGTTTATAATGTCTGCCATATTCCGAACGGTTACCGCATTTATAAATATCATCTCCCAAGCTCTTTGCTGTTAAGTCTAAAGTTAATAGGTTTGTAACGAAAGGAAAGAAATTTGTAGCTTTCGCCGGCGTACTTTCACCCCAGCATATGAACATCAGCCCATCCTCATGTACTTGCATACTGTATAGCTGTAATGCAACACCTCCAAGTCAGTCAATATTCTCTAGCAACTGCATTGGATAATTGTGTAAAACGCAAGCTATGATACAAGATTGCTAGGCTAATGGTACGGGTAGGCTGCGCTGGTGTAAACCATGCACTACAGGATCTTCAGTTTTGTTATGATTCTCCCGACCGTCATAGTCTAACCTGTTGTAGGATCCGTAATCCATCGGCATTTATACAAGATATTTTTTTAAAAAAAGGAAAAGAGACAAAGGCTCCAATGTTGCCCATGCTACCTTCCATTCGCACTCGGGGCAGCCCTTGGAAATTGCCTGTCACTCAACCAACTATTCCGATTCTGGTCCATTAACCCAGGGTCCGTCATCGGCTTTCCCATACCCATCAGCTTCCTCTTCAACGTACTAGCATTCTCCCATTTTGTCACCTTGCACTCTTTTGTCTTATTACAGTCTTTTCTAATCCCCAGTGGTCCTCCTGCAAAGCTCCACTTCCTGCCACAGCCACAAACACAAGAAACCCAGTTCCCAAAACATTCAAGAATCTTACGGCGGTCAAGGCTGATTGGCTTGTGTTCACAGTCCGGCATGAAAGACTCTATATGCAACATATAGAGTACTGCCATGGTTAAGTTCTTGGGAAGCAAGTAGTCTGCACGACGTTCGATTTGGTGCCATGTTTCACAGACTGCCTCCGGGCGTAGCCTGCTACTGTCAAATTGCTGACGAAAGTCTTCCACTACGGATTTGTTAGCCATGAACGGACCTACGGACACAGAAAGGAATGTTGTGCCTTTCAAATCTGGTTTGCCTCCACCGAATAAGGAATCAAGCACTTACAACTCACGAAACCTGTCCCTGGGTCTGCACATTCGTTATATATGCTTTCATATACGCTAAGGGCGTCGATCGTCAAATACTCCCAGTATGAGTCCGAATTTTTTCTCAGAAACTTTGGGGAGTCATCTAAAGATAAAAATGCTAGTACTCTTGGGCGTGGCTCTAGAGGCGTATACGGGACGGCTTCAAGAATTAGCACGAGACTTGGTAGAGGTAAACTTCATAGGTCCAAACGAGGCCCAACCCACGAAGCCCCTAAAAATACGAAACTACAAACCATTTGTGGCTGTCATATCTTTTTGGAATTGCCTTAAAGCCTTCAATGTTTCTCCCTGTGTCATATACGCCTGCGTCATTGTCGCAATCTCAGTTCGAGACTTAGCATCCTCGAGGCCAACCTTTTCGAGACCTTTCTCAACATTGAATCGATAGTAGGCGTTCCTATCGTCGAGATCCCTGTGGCCTCTTCGAAAGTCATTTGCTGTTCTCTCGGTTTCTGTGGCGATAGCCGTCAACGTCTTCCCAACGGCAATGGCATCATTTCCAAACTGAGCAACATCCCCTTTACCAGTACCGATTGATACCAAGCACTGGACTTTGGTCTCAAGAGAGCCTCCCCATACCTCTCCGGCTTCTAACCACAGCTTCTGTACAGGATTATTTGCACTCGTAGCCCCATCGAGAAATACTTGTCCATGTCGCCCGATCTTCATTGGTTCGAAGAAAGTTGTCGCAGCTGAGGTTGCCCGACAAGCCTCCCATATTTTGACATTGTCCATAAGCTCGGTGTTGCTTTCCAAATCTCGAACATAGCTCGTAAATTCCACGGTGAGATCCCGATTCTCTGCAGAGACTGCACAAACGAATCTGTGTCGTCGCTTGCAAGTCAGATTTTGGTTATGTCTGCTCCACGTTTGGCTGGAGATCTGCTATTGAAGAAAACTTACACTTTGCATTCATGATCATCTGGCACCTGGTACCGCATCGTTGTATCCACAGGCATACCACTATCTACAATGACCTTTTTAATCGAGCGCTCCAACTCCTCTGTGCTGAATCTTGCTTGGAAGCCGCCTGCCACGCCGATCCTATGGCGCTCTTTCTTGAAAATGCCGTCCATCATGCCGATATATACATTGATACAGTGGTTAATATCCATTTTGAGACGACCAAGCATTACAGCAATGAGCCTTTGGAAAAGTTAGCCGGCAGAAGAGTCAGGAAGAATCCAAGACCTAACCCTCCTGTGCTGGTGCCACCGATCATGTCGAAATAATTGCATGGCTTAGGCGGATTTTTTCGATTGATGGCTTCCATAAGTTGCTTGAGGATGAAAAGGGCAGATAGTCCCCGAACACCTCCGCCGTCGATGCAGAGTAAGCGAAGCTTTTTCTCAGCCATCTTGCTAAATTCAACAATCGCAAATTATTGTATTTAAGAGATATAACAATGAGAGTACTTGGTATATTGGAATGTATTTCTCGAGAGAAAATATTTGGGGATGATTCTAGGCAATAATAAGGAAGGGACATGAACGCTTCTGCATCGCGAAAACAAATATTAATTATCTGCCTGCAGCCTCGTATCATGCGCTGAGCTTCTCACACTCGATAGCCAATTACTGGCTGAGGGGTAACACTTCACTGTGATACCAAGTCGCGGCTGCTGCAGCCTCGTTTCAATACCCCGTCTTTATCCCAACGAAAGCTTCAGCTGAGCACAGGCCCTTTAGGAGGCTGACGCCCCCAATATTTTCTCCTTACACCTTTCTCTTGGCAATAAAGTCTATTAAAAGATACTCCTACACACTAGTATTCGCTGCAATCAGCGATATGTATTGAGTGCCAAGAAACTCTGCAACCCTACAAATCACAATCAACTTCGTACATTTGCATTCCATTCAGCCACTCCAACCCAAGCACTACTCCTGCCATCAAAGGAGTTTGGTCTCTGCCCATAGAGATTCTGAGAAGACTTGTTGTCTTGTAGGATCGAGGCTGGGGAGGGTCTTCGACTACGACGATAGTAGATAAAAGCTGCCGTCACGGAAATACACACCACTGCAACTGCTATTGCCACACCTATTATTGCCTGATTGCTTAAAGCCTGGCTTGATTTTTCACTGGATGAACTTGATGCTGTACCGCTAGAGGTAGGGTCTGTCCGATATTCTGTCAGTTTTGGTCGGAGAAACGTATGTCAAGAATTGAATCAGATAAAGAATTTCCAGGAAATATATCTATATATACCTGTAGAAGTTGGCGAACTCTGAGTGGTACCACTGCCAGCTTTTCCAGAGCCCGCAGTCGATGTCGCCTTCGAGGTGGGGCTACTAGTTTCCGCTGTTCTCGTAGCTAAACTCTCTGCGCTCAGCGATACAAGATCTACCGCGCTACATAGTGGTAGAGCCTTTCCCTGGGCAGAAAGCTGGAAAGAGCTTGCAACTCGAGTATCTGTCGCTCCACTCCACCACTCTTCTTCATATCCTTTCTCGTCAACCCAGACGCACAAGAGCCCATTGCTTTTTGGATCGCCAGCCTTTGCGGTTGGAGTACCGAATGCGCCGCAAATGCACAATTGAGTTCCACTACCCGGTAGTTCGGAGGAGGCTACGCCAGATAGGTCATAGATAGCTGCTGTCGCTGAAGTGGTATTGAAGGTTGACATGGCGGCGGTACATTTGTCTGGAAGGCGAAAGATGTAAATCAGATAACAGTATTTTTTTTTTGGACGAGAAAGACGCTTACCAGAGAGATCACTCTGTCGAGTCAATGAACTTGACAATGTACCGCATACAGGCATGTAGTTTATGACTTGGAATACGGTACCTGTAAGTCCCTGAAGATTGACAATCCCGTCCCGGATGAAGAGATCTCCATCGCCATGTCTGTAGACAGTTTGACCCTGAACTGCGGCTAGCACGAGGAAATGTGCGAGGAGAGCGGTTGTGCTGGGCATTATCGTGGTTGTCAAAGATGTTTGTAAGTGAAGGAATAAGTCGCCAGCTCTCTATTCAATTATCATGAAATTTGCAACAGTTCACTTTATCAGGAGCGGGTCAGTGTGTATGGGAAAGGAATCTATGTGCTAAATAAATTTCAGGGGAGCTGAAGGAGCTGAAGCCTGGTTCTAAAATTACAGTTCTGATGCAAGCCCTTGTTTCTTGATGGTATCGAATCGTCCAGATGAGGAGAAAGCGCTTCCCGGAGCGGAAGTGATAGTGGCTGCATTATTACACTTTAGGGGACGGCACAAATTTCCGCGGTTGGACAAAATTGTGCCTGGTGAGAGGCGCACCATGTGAGCAATCGCAAAAGCGAAGTGCAGCCCATGAAATGCCACACTTGTGTAACTCCAAGCAGTGGCGGCCGGCCCTCTCATCTGCCAGCCTTGGTTGCACGGTGCTTCGCGTGTAGTCGGGTGGGCTTGGCGAGTTGAGAACAACTCGTCCCGGCTCGCTTAGCTGCCCGCCTTTTGCACCACCGACAAACCGAAATAGTTTATATACTTGTAAATTTCATTCGGGCCTTTCCCTATTGATACAACTTCATATCTGTAATTGCAATAGCTAAACATCCCCCGCTATAATTTCAGTCTAATATTTGCTTTTTTCTGGATGCTTGGTTCACATGCCCTGCATGAAAGCCACAGCCTCTGGACCTAGCTAATTGGCAAGCTACTAAGCGAAGCATCAAAATTCAGCCGCACTAGATCCCATTCAAAGACCGATCTGGGACTGGAGTTTGAATCTCTGTAACTTATTCTAAAACTTCTTTCCTTTCACTTCAGAACTTTACCAATTTGTCGTCTGTAGTAAATCGTTTCCGAGTTTCGCCTTTAGAATAGAATACGCTGTCTGTCACAAACCTGACAGTTCCAGAGCTATCCTAGTTACATGAATGGTCATGTGACCACAACATCGCATCTTTTACCAAGATGCTCATTGGCTCAGTTTTCCAATTTTCTGAGTTGCTACCACATATTTCTAGGATTCTACGGACCCGTATTTGTGGTCACCAGTCTCACGACGGATTTACGTCGGCACCCAGAGCCGTCGAAATAATTTTAGATCGAATGATCTCAAGATATCAAGGCAGAAATTGTTCCGTAGTGTGACAGCCGAATAAGTACGTTACTTTTATCTTTGAAAAATATGGCTTTTGAGTGGGTATAGAAGACATGTCGGAGCTCACTTCGGACCAAGCAAAGGTTTATCAGGAAATACACAAGGGGCCGCGAACTTAAATGCTGCTAGACGGAGTTTGAGTCAAAGTGTACAGGATAACACCTAAGATATATCCGAGATGGAACTTGAATCCGTTGGCGGAGAGGTAATTAATGAGGTTCAAGGAGAAGACAAGAACGAGCTTAGATGTCTTTACCTTTGCATACACATAGAATCCTACCTCTTTTGCATGAGTTATTTGACGATGTATCCAAAAGGAGCGTAAGTCGAAATTATCAATTGCGATCAGCAGCTATTTGGAAAGATCAAGGGAAAATATCTTGAATTATGTAAAAGGAGAATGTCGCTTTTTATTAAGTTGAGAGGGATATTCTTTATCCAAGTAAGTCGACAATGCATAAGTTGATCTCTGTATCTAACAAGCGCAGTTCCAGCTATTCCCAGTCAGTGTGAGAAATGATTTGATTACTTGATTACTGAGCCTAGTAATCAAAATCAAATCAACCCTATTTACTGGTAATCAAAATCAAATCAAATCAGAGTAATCATTGATTACTTTGATTACTTTGATTACTGACCAGTTAGGAAAGCGGTCGGCTGAATCAAGAAAGCGGTGACAGATTTTGCCGGACATAATTTTTGAAAGTTCTACAACTGTTACAGCAGCTACGTAACAAGCTTGCTAGGCTTTTTCGAGAAGCTTACTATGTAGATTGTTTTTTGTTTTTCATGCTTTTTTTTCTTTTTTAGCTTTACATTTTTGTATCGTACTATAATATAAAAAAGTTTGATTACTGACTTGATTACTTTGATTAACGTAGTTCACAAGCGAGTTGGCCACACAAGCGAATTGGCCAATTTTTCTTGGCATGCAAACAAAATTTGAAATAACACAACAATTACTTAATTAAATTATTAAAGCTATTCAGAATCGGAATTATCAAGCTCAATTCTATCATTCTCGCATGTTCGTACGTTGTGTCTAAATTCTCCGCACGCTCTATATCGTCGTTGTTGCGGTTCGCCAACTTTCGTACGACCACTAGTTTGAATCAAATCAGTCTGTAATTGCGCGTTAACGTCAATTTGAGCTTAGAAATCTTGCGCATCTTGTAAACTAAGTGATTCTCCGTTTTGAATTCGACGTTTTTTCGTCCGACGGCGTCGACTAAGTTCATTATTTGCTTTGCGCAATACGGCGTTCTTTTCGCGTAACAAAACTAGTTCGTGGATTACACGCGTTGCACTTTTTGCAAACTGATTTACACTTGACAAAAGCGCGGTTGGCGAGCTATTTTGATGTTGTACGATCTTTTTTTTCACATATTTAGTATGTAATTGCGTTTCGATCACGTTGTGCGGCGTTTTTGGCTCCTATGCCGCAAGCAGATCGGACGAAGTTGGCGGCGGAGTTAGCGTAGAAACTCGAATATCAAGCTGTGAAATCACATATTGCGAATCGTACGGTATTAAACCAGTTCCGCGGAATCCTCCTCGAATGTTTGACTCTGTAAATGCCGCACGAAACGCAGCGTGAAATGCAAGAAAGAAGTCTTTTTTCGAAATGTAAGTAATATACGCGCGCATCAATTTTTCAATTTCAGCGCCGTATAAATGTTTTAAAGCTCGAAAACACCCAATATCAAAAGGTTGAAGCTTGTAAAACGAATAAGCAAGCATACATAAAGTAATAATATTGTGATTTTTGCAATATAGCTCAAAATCGGTCGAATAATGACTTTCGTGTCCGTCAAGAATCAAAAGTCGATATACACTTTTCGTACGGGGTTTTGTATGTCGATTAAAGTGCTGAATCTAATTTAAACCTCGCTTATTTGTAGTCCAGCTATTTGCAGTTACTGCAATAACCCAATCGTGCAGCAATTGACTATTTTCATACCAAGACAACAAGTAAGTTTTACTCGCAACAATAATATATGGCGGCACTGCAAACTTATCTGCACTAATTCCTTGAATAACCGTAAACTATTCTCGATTGCTTTGCTGCTTCGTACGAGCCTTTTCTTTGTGTTCAGCGCTTGTTACAACCATTTCGGACGATATTTGGCTTATTAAAAACCCTGTTTCGTCAAAGTTATATATGTCCGTCTCAAGAATTCCGTACTTGTCAATTGTGTTTCGTACGAAACGAAACTACGCGTTATACGCTTTTGGATTTTCGCATTTGGCTTTTTAATAATCAATTTGACGACTAAAACGCGTCCGCAATTGTAATTGTCGTCGTACGAAATTCGTAGTCCAGTTCTTTCCGACGCGTTGCGCGTTTCGGTCTGCGAGCAGTCGATTTGCTATATCTTCAACACAACTAACTCGAGGAGAGAATGATCGCGAATCCAAGTCAAGAATATGTCGTACGATCGTTTTTTCTTTTAACAGAGTTAGTTTTCGATTCCGAGGAATAATATCGCGTCGTGCAGATGTTCCGTGTAATCTATTAAACAGTGTCGTACGAGGCACATTATATATCCGCGCAGCAACTCTAATCTTTAACCGTGGGTTATTTTTAAGAGCTTTTACAGCTAGTACAAAATCAGACTCTTTCCACGTACGACCCATGTTTGTAAAAAAAGTTATTGTGGTTTAAAATCAAAAGTTCGTACGCCAAGAAAAATTGGCCAACTCGCTTGTGTGGCCAACTCGCTTATGAACTACGTTACTTTAATTTTAGTAATCAAACCAAATCAAAGCTAACGGTAATCAAAATCAAATCAAATCAGAGCTGATTACTTTGATTAGTAATTGATTCGTTGATTACTTTTTTGTCACACTGTTCCCAGTAGATTAGTGGGTGGCTGAAGGAAGACAAGATTCCAGATGATACACTGGAATATGACTTTGAGGGAATACAGGGATTAAAAGATAGTGATCTACCTGATGGTATCCCCTCCTTACCTTCCACGGGGCAAAAGGCACAGCTCATAGGCCGTGCTCTTGCTCTTGATGGATATGGTAATTGTTGTTGTATTAGGTTCTACTCTAGATTCTACAAAATGGGGGTTGTGTGGACCACGTGACCTGGTGGGTCGTATGTGGATCCGTAAACCCCTACTTCCTACACTACCTATTCTACCAAATATAATACCGCATTTTTACAATAATCCCGAACACAGAAGGAATGACAAAATATGTTTTACTTTGATTCTGAAAAGGAAAGCAAGCCCATTATTCTGGAAAAAAAGCTAGTTACATATTGGTTATGGAATATATTTGAAAGAAAAGCTGAATAAGACTTTTTTGCTTTTATCAAATGCTTTATAGTATTATTTGTTGACGTTAAGTAAATTGTTTACTTTGTGCATAATGATCTAAGATTTGGCTAGCAGTTTTGTGGTTTCAGGAACTGGGCTCTGCGCTTTAGAGATGTTAAAAAAGTGATTGAAAGAACGATTTGAATCTGACTTTAATTGAACAGAATGAACCTTTCCAAAGGTGTGAAGTACTTTTTTACACCTGCAACTTTCTACCTATCGCCGTCGCACTAGTCGTATGTTTTCGATGGTATAACAACGAGTCCCTGAAGACGCCTTTCTTACTTACACTATTATTGTAAAAAGTAGGTGTACATTTCCATCTTTAGTACAAGGCAGTCGCGGACGATTAATTAGCTAAATGGAAGATTTTTCATGCGAATAATGATACAAACTATCGTGGGGACAAGAGTGTTACAATCACGAGTTAATCACGTTTCCTACTAGAAAGAGGTCCAGACACAAACGACGGCAGGATCTTAGAACGGTTGTTATAAAAAGGAGTCTACATCAATCACCTGCTGTGTTGAGCAGTGAATTACACCTCCGAAAAATGGAAGGGCGCGTACATGGACCGGTCGAACTATACGGTCCGGACATAGTTTTTTGAACAGGTCCAAAGCCCCCCTATCCTGCGATACATCTCCAAACTGGGGAACAATTAGGCCCCCATTAACAAAATAGAAATTAACATAGTTCGTCGCAGGGTCATCATATGATAACGAACCCAGACACTTCGGCTCGGGCTCATCTATAATGTGGATCTCAAATCGTCGACCCTTGGCGTCAATTGACCGCTCTAGAATAGCTCGGATCTCACTATGCACCTGCCACCATGCTTTTGGGGCGTTGCGGTATGGCCGCGACAGAACAATCACACCGGGTCGAATGAAATTAACCTCGGCGTCAACGTGCACGTCAGTAGGATCAAGTCCCTGCTTTCCTGGGAACCAAATGATCTTCTCAGCGCCTAGCAAATGGCGGAGTTCCATCTCAACTTCGTCGCGTGAAAGACCTGGATTGCGATTGTCGTTCAAGATACTGCTTTCCGTGGCCAAGAGCGTGCCTTCGCCGTCTACTACAACTGCACCGCCCTCTAGACAGACTTTCGATTCAATTCTTGTCACCGGAGAGGGAGATATATCCCATTCAATAACTTTTTTTGCAAAATCAACATTTTCCTGAAGCTGCGTGCGGTTCATTGTAGGCCACTGTAATCTATTGGTAGCAGATAAATGATCGTTGGCTCCAGCTTTATGGCCCCACTCTGTGAAGCCAAAATTAATGGCAAATCGGGATTTCCGGTTGGCCTTGTCTGTTCCACGCACATAGATAGGGCCGGTGTCGCGAACCCAGAGATGGTTAGTAGGAAATGAGATAACTGCGATGTTGTTTATATTTCCAGAGGATTGTTTAACTGCCGGGCCGATTGTGGACTGTGCCTTGACTACATCTGTTGGTTGAGCATATAGACGGACAGGCTCAAATTCGGAGATAGCAGCAGCTAGGCTTGCAATTTCCTGGCAAGCGCTTTCGTAGTACTCAGCGGCGAGGGACGCCTTGGAAGGAAATCCCAGGATCGTCGCAATATGACGAGCAAAGCCTCCTGGATAGATATATCGGCTGCGGCTCATACTTCTGGCGGGCGTCAGCCAGTTCTGTGTTTGCTAGAGAGAATTACGAAAACTTACTGTTTAGTAAAACTCCTTCGTAGTTTCGGTCATAAAATGTTGAAATGATTCCGATATGCAGCTAGCTCAAAGGACTGCGTCTGGAGAATAAGCAACATATAGAGATAATAGATGATGTTGGTTGCTTTACCTGTTAATTACTAAGGCTGTTTAGTCTGAACGGATCCCGCGGAACCGATGTCTAGTACGAAGTCGGGCTCCGCAGACACTGACAACATACGCTGAGGGTCCGGCGGTGGACCGTTAGTACGCCGCTACTGGAAAGATGGTCTTAATTGGGGGAATGACGTATACAGACCAACCTTTTCCTAGAGATACGTCCCCAAATCCACCTCCATTTCTTCGTCCTTCGACTTACTCGCTTGCTAGATTGGGTCCGTGCACGGCCTGCATGGGCTCGCTTCATTAAACCATAAACGAGATCCTGACTGGACCTCGGCAAATCCACACTAAAAATTGTATGGGGAACTAAATGAACTTCATGTAACCAGGATAGGCAGTTATTGCGAATAAGGTATTTATCCCAGAGCTCAAAATCCTTAGTTCCCCTTAATATACACATAGTCAGAATTCCAAGAAATAGAAATCGGATAAATTTTGATAGAGTGGCTGACCTTTACGTGGATATATGCACCTTGAGGGTCATGAACTAATTACTGGTTATGACCAAATATTATATTTATGCTGGAAGTAAGGCATTTGAGATCTGTGTTCACTACCTATACCTGTCCTCACATACTCACTGTTGCGTCTGTTTCTTTTGGGTGAGTCCAAGCTTGACAGCCTCGCTGGTCACGGCTTCTGGGACTTCGTCGAATATAGATGAACGGGAGGGGTTGAATCCTAACAGCTTCCGAGCACGAATGGCGTTTTCTCTTCCATTGCCACCAAAGAATAAGGTGCCTTGACTATGGCCCAAGAATTTGGCCAATTGCTCCGAACTAAATTCAGACACTTTGTCCGAGGCCAGAAATCCTTGCTTATATGCAAAATTTGCGATCATCTTCCCAACTTCACCCCATGCCTAGAATGTAAGAAAATCGTCAGTCCAAAAGCAGATGCATACAGCGTAAATAATATTGAAGTTGGTGAATAGCGGATGATATAGGAGGTTCTCACATGGTCGCCAATGCTTGCCAAGTAATAGCCTTTCTTTCCCCATGTTGCATTTCCTCCACCTATAGTCGCCTGTTCCACCAGGAGGACGTAGAGGTCGCTCAGATCGTGGACATGAATATGCGTCTGCCTGTTCTCTCCCTTGCCCACTCGCATCCCTTCTCCGCTCGTAAGTGTGACGTAAGCAAGGTCGTAAAGCAATTTACCGCGCCTATTACCTGGTCCCCTACCTATTCCGTAGATTATTGGCGGACACACGATGGCGGTCTTAACAGGTCCGTTGTCATCGTTGCCAGCCTCGAGGATTATCTTCTCAACATTCCGGTGAGGCGCAAAGTCCGGTAGCGATGTCAATTCGTCAATGCCATCCCAGTCGTCGTAGACCTTGGGCTCGAGGTCACCGTATGTGCCGGTGTTGATAGTCTTCCAGAACAGAATTCCGGTCCCAGAGGTGTGGATAAGAAAGACGGGCTTGCCGCCTGTGTGGCGTTTTGTTCCACGAACAAGTGCGTTGGCGCTCGGCAAGTGGTCAGAATCGGCGAAGTTTAGAATGATATCCGCCTTTGCGGCTTCTTCCTCAAGCACTGCGGCGTCGTCGAGCCCTCCATACACTAGTCTGATTTTCTGGTAGACTGTGGTGATTAAAGCGCCTCTTTCAGCATTGCGCACGAGGACACAGATCGATGATTCCCACGCGGGATACTTTTCTAGGAGGGCGACAATCGTGTCGCCTCCGACGTACCCTACGGTTCTTAATTAGCTGCTATTCAAGCCATGGTAGGGAAGGTAGAAGGCTTGAAACCCCACCTGTCACGCCGGTTATGAAGATTTTTGGTGGAGCCGACATGATTTTGGGACACGATTGAGGAGACTGAAAGGTAAATTAGCACCGAGCGAGATACGGGAACAGCAATCGACGAAGTATGTAAGGAGCTAAAGACAACCAAAGACCAGTGCTGCGTCTTAATATATAATCCATCGATACTCTACAACCAACGAGTATTAGCGAACATCTTCGCTCTTTCTAATTAGGCTCGCATACGAGAAATTATGGGGTAAGCGGATCCACAGATCGTTCAAGACGGACAAAGCGATATTGGTGGGGTAATTGATTGGAGGCAGATAACACCATTCCGTATATAAGTTCGTACACCACTTTACAAGCATTGCCAAGCGTCTTGGCAATATATATTGGCGACACTGGTGTCAAGGGCCACCAGGATGACGACCGTAATATATTCAGGACTTTCACCAGTGAACAAGGCTGCTGCTTCATAGGTGAAGGACAGTGGCATGGTTAAACCAATAGAGATTTAACAACAATATTGAAGGGCGGCTGGGGTAATACTTGAATCCGACCAATCCGTTTGAATTGAATGAAGCTAAATTAAGAAAAGCCCAAATTTATCGAGCGGTAAAAGACTATGAATCGAAAAAAAAAGGCCATGAGCCCAATGAAAAGACATGAATCTAAGCTAAAAACCAGTTAGAAATATACTAAAAATAGCCCTTCGGGCTGGGAAAGCCCCTCCCAAGCCTTAGTATGCTCTTTGACGAACATTCACGAGTATCCATGAATTAGAAGTGAGACCTTCTATAAGCTTGAAGTTTCAATTTATTCAAGGTGCTCAAAGATTTGAATTTCATCCCTTTGCCCTAAAGATGACTGACACACAGTAGGTAACGAGTCTACTACAATCAGTTATCCCTTGTCCCTGGATACAGAACTTACCTGGCCCTTGGCTATGTAGAATATACCATTTGACTGCAAGGGTCTTCTACATCTCGTATTTGTGCCTATAGGGGTGACCTTGAGTTGCATCTAATCCCGGCCGCAGTACGCTTTCCTACATGGGCTGTCTGGCCAAATGTGTAATTCCATATCCCACATTTCTTAGCTGCGCTCCCTCTTCCTTGGACTCTATCGCCCAAGCATGGTAACGTGTTCCAATGGCAATAGCCCTTTATAAGGATGCTTATATCTATACACGGAATAACTCAGTTCAATTCAATCACTCAGACCTGCCCGTTCAACCTGATTGACGGAAGGACAGTGGGAAAACTATAGTGTCATCATCGCCAAGCGAAGGCGATTTTAGGAAACCTAACAAGTACAACACCCAACATCCTCTGCTTTACGCAACGCCTGCAGTCCCTAAAACAACTACAACCTTGCCTGAGCTTCCCCCTTTGGCCTTCCGATTCTCTTCCACGGCCTCTGCCACCACCTCCCAACCGCCCCGTCGCTCATGCACCGGCATCGCTTTCAACAGGCCCTTCTCCGCTAGTGCTGTGATTACCGGATTCATCGCCAAGATCTGTTCGTTCACCTTATCATCAATACCGATTGTGCCTAGCAGGATTCGCGAAATGGTCAAGTCTTGGTGCGAGTTACTTTCCACCAGGTTGGAGCTCCTGTGTCCATGTCATGAGTTAGCAGGCCCTTCCTAAAGGAAACTAGTTTCGGTGATAAAAGAGTTGATTATACATGTCATTCTCCACTGTCGCCAACCTCTTCCCAGAAGCCTTACTCTCCGTCAAGGCCGCAACTCCAAGATCAAGGCCGTGGCCTTCTACCGCATGCAACACCAGCTTCAAGTGCCCTGCGCTGATCCTCTTGATTTCTTGCAGCTGCTCCGTTGCTCCCATTTTATAATCCAAACTTGCCTCCGCACCATACTCTACCACCAGCTCATTGTTCTTGGGTGAGTTCGTGCTGATAATCCGGTAGCCAGCTAGGCGTAGGAATTGGATCCCGTGGAGCCCGACAATAGTTGCACCGCCCATGACGAGGGCCCATGGGGATTGGGAGATTGAAGCCGTGGGTTTGAGCATAGTGAGAGAGGAAAGGGACGGCAGGGGAACGTTGAGAGAATAGTAGACGCCAAGACCGGCTGTCTGGGAGCCAACACCCAGAGCAGCACATTGTGAGGGGGTGAAGTTCCTAGGAGCATGAATAGCGATGGCGGCGTCGTAGAGGTGCTAGGGAAGGGTTAGCAAACAGACGGGAAGGAATACATATTAATCTACTATGCTAATGAGAAGAGCAGAATGTCGGGGACGAAGGAGGACACACAGTATCCTGGTACGGTGCATACCCTGATGCACCAAGCCGGGTGCAGCCACAGACCAGATCACCAAGCTTGAAGCCCTTCACGTCGGCGCCGACGGAAACTACTTCAGAGATGGTGTCGCATCCCAGAACGGCAGGCCAGGAGGTGACCAGGAAGCCGGCGTCAGCTTGTTTCCAGTCGCTGGACGGGGATCGAGGCGTTAGCTTAGTGTAGTCGAGAGGGGATGAAGGAGACACGAGATAAGTACACGGGGTTGATAGCCACAGCATGAGGTTTGCAGAGCAGCTGCGTCGCGGAGGGGGTTGGAGTAGGAATGGAGTTAGAGATATGGAAAGGACCGCCGACATTGTCGACAACGACACCAGATTGGGCGGACATGGTTGGTGACATGTGTGTGGAAAGAGACAACGAACAGTGGAATGGGTTATAGATAAACTTTACTCTAGATGGAGTAAAGAGCCTTTCTGACTTTCGACCCACTAAGAAGCTATCATCATCATCAGTGCCCTCGATAGGTAGACTGCCATTCTTACCCTTACCCGGCCAGCCCATCGGGACCAATAACCGTCACCAATCCTTCCTATCCCCGCATCTACTTTATAGTCCATACCTCATTTAATCATCCCATGTCTTCCACATGCTTGATATGGTAACCGAAGGAATGGAGTAAGGACAACAGCTCGGGAAAACTGGGGTCTGTGGCGTACTGAGCCGGTCAGATCTATGTCCCTCTATGACCAAAGAGTGTGCGAGGGGGCTGGTTATCGGCTAAATCCAAGCCGTCTTACGGAGGTAGCCCATGCTTGACGACCCATGACGGGGTGGCCGGAGCTATATTTTCACTTCAAGCTCTAGACCACGCTCCGCTACTACACAAAGTTACAATGCCAAAACCGTGATTTTTGGGGCGTTTTTGAGCGGCTAGGATGATGGCGTAGCCAGCTAAGTGATCAGGTAGGTTAAGCCTGAAGGATGTGTCGCGGGGAATGCGCATTCTAGCTGTATGGACCTGAGCGTTCCCCTTATCTTGTCTTTAACAAGCGTGCGTGTATTCTACAACAGTATTATATCACTTCGCTCAGCCGATAGACTATTCTACAGCTTTGATTTACTCCGTGACAAATTTCAAACTCCTGAGGGCAATTTTAAAGTCGAGGGGCGATTTTGCTCGAGCACCGATATCAAAACTCCTACTTCATGAGAGAGCTTGGTTCTGCGACCACGACTTTAAAACTGTGCATCACAACGAGGAGATCTAGTAACAACCTAATTTTAGTTTTGCATTCTCCGGCGTTAAAAGCTGTCACGGAACAGCTCGTACGTCCCGCGAGAGCTCGTTTCTTGTTCATGAGAGCTAGAGCAACGTATGCGGCACTTGCGTGTATTCTTACCTGTAGAACTAGGGGTCAAGTCAGGTAAGCTCTTATAGCCTAGGAAAGTGGGTCGCACGCTCATGAGCACGTGCAGACCCACTTCTCCGTGACAAAAGCCTTATCTGTTTCGTCACTATTGACATTTTTGTATTATTAGAGCCAAAATTGTGTGACTAAATATAAAATGTTCTTCTTGTTAACGTTTACTAACGATTCTAGGATAAAATATATCAATGACTTCCCTGTATCTCCCTCGCCTCGAATCACAATTTCGAAATTCACCCATGCCCTTCTTTTTCTCCATCTATCGGTCCACCTTCTATAGCTGTGGGCTATCCTCGACCATTAGACCTGCCAACGGCCTATCCTACTAAAAGACGTCTTTCCGAACACCTTATAGCTGAATTATAAGTCCCTTTAAGACTGTCGGAATACCTACCACGTAGCAAAAGGCGTAGTAGCTGTGACTACGCTCTTGCTGGTGTGGTTATGATATTCGTTGATTCTTCTAAGCTACGGCCTATTGCCAGGTAGTTATATAGATAGTAGGAGACCCACAATCCTCGCGATATGGAACGCGTGAAGCTATGTACATGCATTCCAACAAAGACATTTAGGCAATTTAATTTAAGTCCTATCGTTGTAGGAATATCTCCAACATCAACAATGCGGAGCTTCTTGCTCTTTGTCGAGTCACGTCCTACATACGTGATGAATAGGTGGTACTTTGATAAATCCAAAGTAAGGGATTACCCGAAGCTAGTGTGCTCCTCGCACCTCCCATGAGACTGACAGCTCTTGAAGCTATGAGCTTCCATCCTATTGCGATTAAACTTTCTATTCAATTTTGGCTGACAGCTCTCATATATACACAGTGGCACGCCCGTGCCACTAGGCTGTGACTCTCCACTTGACCCACATTAAGTATCGCCCAGGCAATGCCTTGATACCTGACTTACATTAAGTCAACAAGGTTGAGCTTGCCGAGGTAGCTATTTGGTGACGGTTGCCTGTTCTCACTGTAGCAATTTGAGGAGACATTACTTATAAGGAAATGAAGAAACATGCTATAGAGATTTCTTTCAATAGAGCTAGATATCCAAAGCAGCAATGAACTCTTGATAGGATGCGCATTCAGCTCAAGGTCAGAGCTTCGTTTCCTGGATTGACGATTCCACTTCACCACTATCCAACCCAACAACTAATGCATACTGCCATACAATATTTTAAACAGCTAATTGAACTGCGAGAAGAACTCCCATGTGTTTTGGGGGGCAAAAGGTGTGGATGAGCCGCTATCCATCTGGGATGGATTGTGATCTCCACTGTGTATCACCCAGGTCACCGGATAGCCTTCCTTGCAACCTTTATATACAGTCTTGACAGATCTACCCCCTTGCGGCTGAGGCTCCTGGACCGCGGTACATCCATTGTTCTTGACGAACCTGTCACGCAACGAGCGGCCACCAGAAACATTCAGAACCGAGTCCGAAGTACCGTGCTGTCCGTAGTATGCGACTGGATCATTTCCTCCAGAACAACCACTAAGTAACGAGCCAGAAATAACGGCAATGGCACGGATATCCTTGGGCCGTGCGCATGCGACAGCATAGGACATGGCGCCACCGTAACTAAAGCCAGTGGAGAAACGGAGGGTGGTGTCCACGCAGAGATCCGCTTCAACCGTCTTGACCATATTGTCGAAGAAGGTGATATCCTCACCTCCCGCGTTGCCCCAACCATTGTTGAGTCCATTTGGCACAACGAAGATGGCGCTGTTGTTTGTTAATGGCGGGAGACCGTAGTAAGGTAGGACACCCCCCTTGTTTGGGTCCTCTCCGTTGACGATATTAATGGCGCTACCACCAAGTTGGTGCCAGGTAAAGATCAAGCGGTATGGGCGATTTTTGTCGTACTGAGACGGGAGCTTCATGATATACTGACGTTGCTTGCCATTGACGGTCATGGTATAAGATTGGCTGGTTATTGTCGGATTCTTGCCACAGCCAGCGGATTTTGCGGCGAGGCACATGTCCAGAGACACGAGGACAATAAATGCCACGGCTACGACCACCATGTAGTTCGGTCGCCTGTACATCTTGTAGATTCAACTGATAGAGGTAAAGAGGTGATTGACGACATACGCCGACCAAATAAGGCGCAGTAAAGAGCAAAAATCAACGGGTGGAATACATTTAACGGAATAAATCTGCAAGATGGCTGGACAGGTACTTGGTTCTGCTGTAGTAGGTAAACAGGATATATATACCTCTTACTAATGTTTACTAGAAGTTCAGGCTATAGGGCAACGAGATCATTCGACACTGTCGAAGGCCCGGCATTTGTAACGGCATCTCTCTGATGCATCTCTTCGGCATTTCATACGTATTTTTCATTTACGAAATAATTCTAGGTTGACCCCTTAAACATTACCCTATATGTGGACTATTCGCGTGCCAAGCGGCAATACTCGCGGACCTGTGGCCGGTCCTGGACGGGAAGAATTTAAGCCTTAATTAGTTATAGATCAACTTATTATAAGAGTAATCCTAAGAAATTCTCTACTAATGCGCCGAAGTTCACTTGGCGTCAGAATAAATCGTATTATAGTACCAGCGCTGGTTATTATTCTCTATACACCTACCTAGCTTTTATCTCTGTTAGGACTATATACGAAATCCCTACTACTTTTCTATTAATTATAGGAGAATCCTAAACTCTAATAATCAATTCTCTTAGCTAATGGAAGAGGCTAGTTTCATTATTTGAATAGTTTTGACAAATCTAAATATAGGTGTATCGACAATAATAACTAGTGCTATTATTGAGTATCCAAGTTATAATAGTAATTATTAATTTTATGCTTTCTATTACTATTATTAGAACTTTTAATTCTTTGCTCTAAGTAGTGTTTCTAGCGTCAGCTAAGCACGGATAGGAGAATAAAGGCCTCTATAGCACCTATAATAAGGGTACCCGATTTAACCACATTGCCGTAGGCTTGTCTCCTAAGCGGGTTAGCTTACGGCCCCTACCGAATTAGGCTATAATGCTCCCCGCGTTTCGGCAAACGCTCTAAACTTAGTCTAACGAGTCGTCTTCTAACTTCCATGCCTTTCTTTATCTACAACTTCCTATTTCGATTGCTGAGCACTCTTTGTCGATTAATGTTTACCTAATCTTCGACCTTAAGGGCCCGGCACTGATATGCAAACATGTCTATATGCCTCGGCCGTATTTAGATCTCAGATAACTTCATTAGATGAGCAGCGGATATTCCGGATGGTTATTATCATCATTAATAATCATGAAATCTATAACGATCTCAAGTGCATTGCTACCTAACCTTTTAAGCCTGCAAAACCTCGTCTGGCCCGACTTAATGATGACCCTGGCGCTAGATCTTGCAACAAGGTAGCAGTTACATTTTCCGGTAGAGGCGGCCCTATAGGGTAATTAGGTGAAAATTATCCTATATCAGGAAGTGGTTTCGATAGTAACTTGGAAGGCGAGCCTCCTTTTGCGACATATCCGCAACAATAAGCCATCGGATTCACCTGTTTTCGCAACCATTTGCTTTCTTCAATGTCGATCACCGCCAGGCCGGCCCGCCTTGACAGCCGTCACTACTAGACTTTAATCAATAAGTGTGGCCATGGCAAATGCACATAAACTCGAAATTTGAGGTAACGATCATACTTACAGCCTTGTCCATCGCTCCCGTCTATCTCATAAAGTTGCATTGTGGTTTTAGGCCCAAGTCTATCAATCATGAAGCCGTCATCAGCAGCTTATATCGTCGGATTGGCGTTATTAGCCTCGCAGTCGTCCAGTGCGGCTCTTCCTGACTGTGTAAACGGACCTCTAAAGTCGAATAAAGTGTGCGATGTGACCGCCTCGCCGGCCGACCGAGCGTTTGCTCTTGTTCAAGCTATGCAGTCTGACGAAAAGCTGCAGAACATCATCAGGTATGTGTTGCGAGATGGATTGATATTCGAGAATCGAAATTGACCATTTCCTAGCAAATCGCAAGGGGTCTCACGGCTCGGCCTACCGCCTTACAACTGGTGGAGCGAGGCGCTCCACGGCGTCGCCGGCGCTCCCGGGGTGTCATTCTCGGCCTCGTCACCATGGAACTATGCTACTTCCTTTCCCATGCCACTCCTTATGTCGGCAGCATTTGATGATGATCTCATCGAGCGGGTTGGAACTGTAATTGGTACAGAAGCAAGAGCATTTGGCAATGCCGGCCATTCTGGAATCGACTTCTGGACTCCAAATATCAACCCTTTCAAGGACCCACGCTGGGGCCGTGGCTCCGAGACACCCGGCGAAGACACCTTGCGCCTGAAGGGCTATGTAGCAGCTCTGCTTCGGGGTCTCGAAGGAAATCATGCCCAGAGGCGCATAATTGCCACCTGCAAGCATTACGCAGCTAATGACCTTGAATCATGGGGTGGCGTAACTAGACATAACTTCAACGCGAAGATCACCCTACAGGATTTAGCCGAGTACTATCTACAGCCCTTCCAGCAATGCGCGAGGGATTCCAAAGTTGGGTCTTTTATGTGCTCCTACAACAGCGTCAACGGAGTTCCAGCTTGTGCCAACAAATATCTTCTGCAGACGATTCTTCGGGAGCACTGGAACTGGACGAGTGGGAACCAATACATCACTAGCGACTGTGAGGCTGTCCAAGACGTTTCGCTGAATCACCACTACGCTCCTACAAACGCTGCGGGTACGGCACTTACTTTCAACGCGGGTATGGACAGTAGCTGTGAGTACACCTCATCCTCAGATATACCTGGAGCATGGCAGAGCAAGCAGCTTACGGAAGCTACGGTCGATCGGGCTTTGCGACGATTATATGAAGGGCTTGTCAGAGCTGGATACTTCGATGGAGCCAAAGCTCACTATGCCTCGCTTGGCTGGTCGGACGTCAACACACCACAAGCACAACAACTAGCTCTTCAAGCCACCGTCGATGGCATAGTCATGCTCAAGAATGACGGCGCCCTTCCTCTGAACCTACACTCTCGCACCAGAGTGGCCATGATTGGGTTCTGGGCCAATGCGACCAACAAATTGCAGGGGGGATACAGTGGCAAGGCGCCGTATCTACACACACCTGTATACGCCGCTCAACGGATGGGTCTGACGCTCAATGTTGCCCCCGGCCCTATCCTGGAAACAGCCTCTGCTCAAGATAACTGGACTGCCAATGCACTGGCAGCCGCGTCGAATTCAGAAGTGGTTCTGTACTTTGGGGGTCTCGATACATCGGCAGCAGGAGAAGAAGTCGACCGAACCTCGCTGGAATGGCCCAGCGCGCAAGTGGCTTTGATCAACAAACTCGCGGGGCTCGGCAAGCCGCTGGTAATTGTGCAGGAGGGCGACCAACTTGACAACACGCCGCTTCTCACCAATAAGGGGGTATCCTCAATCCTCTGGGTCAGTTGGCCAGGGCAGGACGGCGGGACGGCAGTGATGCAGATTATCAGTGGGATGAAGAGCCCCGCCGGCCGTCTTCCTGTTACACAGTACCCTGCGAATTACACCCAGTTAGCAATGACAGACATGAACCTTCGTCCAAATGGTTCCAATCCAGGGCGTACGTATCGGTGGTACCCAAATCCGGCCCAGGCTTTTGGATCCGGCTTGCACTACACTACCTTCATGGCCGCGTTCGCAAACTACAGCGCCAGCTTGTCTATCCTGAACATCTTAGACGGCTGTAAGAACATAAACCCGGATACATGCGCTCTCCAGCCTCTCCCCGTCAGCGTCGTTAACACAGGAAATCACACGTCCGATTTTGTTGCGCTCGTCTTCGTCGCCAGCCAGGCTGGACCCAATCCGTACCCGATCAAGTCGCTCGCTGCGTATGGTCGCCTCCGAAACATCACTTCCGGCCACACGGCCACTGCGGCATTACCGTGGACTCTTGGTAGCCTGGCCAGGCACGACGAGAATGGCAATACTGTTCTATATCCTGGTAGTTATACACTAATGCTGGATCAGCCTACGCAGATGACGATGAACCTGGTTCTTACTGGTGATCCTGTTGTACTGGACAAGTGGCCGGCGGCGAGCTAACGGGAAGATATAATAAGTGTGGAAATAGGATGAAACAAAATATGCTGTATAGAAGTTTCGAGAATTTTACTAGTTCTTATTTTTTCGTCTTAATAGTTATTTGTTCTAATATATTAGAATACGAACTATTAGTAACCTAGTCAACAAGCGAGTTTCTACCACAAGTGAATTTCCATATTTTTCTTGGCATCGTACAAAAGTCGCAAATATCCCAACAATAAAACAATTAACATGGTTCACAAGTGAACCGACAAAACGAGCAAACCGACAATTTTTTCTTGGCATGATAAAAAAAACATTAAATATTTAAACAATACAAATAATTAACTATACAGCAAATATCTCATATACCATACTTTTTTTGACGAATATCTTATACACAACTTTTATGGTATATATATGAGATATATGTCAACAAACGTGTGGTATATCAGATATTCGTCAACACTCACTGTAAAGCCTGTAATACACGCTGGAACGACACTACTATAGCGACACACACTGTAACGACATATACTGTAACGACATACACTGTAGTAATACAACATACACTGTAACTATACAATATATACTGTAACAATACAGACTATATTAATACTATTGCTACAATCGCTGCAGCGTGCGTTGTATTGCTGCAGCGTGTGTCGGTACAGCGCAACAAAATAGTGGTATATAAGATATATAAGTGTTTCTTATATACCATCGTTTTGTCAATAGGTATCTGAAATACCACTGTTTTGCGCCAAGAGACAAAAAGTGTATATGAGATACTCGCCAATGAAAATATTGTATATGAGATATTTGCCGTTAATTATAACTGTTGGTTTCGCTGTGTTCTTACCTTACACGGGGCAAAAGGCGTAGCTTCGTAAAGCCACGCTCTTGCTCTTGATGGATATGGTAATTGTTGTTGTTGTATTAGATTCTACTCTAGATTCTACAAAATGGGGGTTGTGCGGACCACGTGACCCTGGTGAGTCATACGGGTCCGTAAACCATACTACCTACAATAACTCTTCAATATCTGAATCTTCAAGTTCTAATCTACTGTTTTGACATGTTCGTACGTTGTGGCCAAACTGCTTGTAGGTGCTGTACGCCCGGCTAAGCCTAATGGCCTCTAAAGTATATAAGTATGTGCGCGTGGGTCACTTAATTATAGCCGGCACATGCAACAGGTCATTCTTGGCAGTTGAAGAGGCGAGTGTGAAGTAGTAATGCGGGGTATTATTCCGCAAGTTAAATCCTGCTTCTAGTAATGATTAAAACTTCGGCAAATATCAGAGATACCACCTAAAAGTCGATTAATATCACACATACCACCTTTTTTGTATCACTCTATGAGAGATACCACATTTTTTGTCTTGGCAAACCGTAAAAATGTAATAACGCAACAAATATAATAATTAAAAGTTGACAATTGTAGTTTTTAGTAAGTTATAGTTTACTTTAATATTAACATAAATAAATATTATATAAAGTTATGTTACTACTATAATTAAACACTTATTTAGTGTAAAATTGTAACTGTTATTTTAATATAAGATTTTAATATATAAACTTTATTTAATGCACTATTAATACGCTTAGCTATAATAAATTTCGACTTATTATAACAAAAGCAAAAAAAAGTATAAAAAAAAAATTTCGCTTTAAAAAGGTGGTATTTCTGATAGAGTGATACAAAAAAGGTGGTATGCGTGATATTAATCGACTTTTAGGTGGTATCTCTGATATTTGCCGTTAAAACTTTGACCACTTAAAAACCTAGAAGCGAATGCGTTTTGATCAATTTGCAAATTTGCTCGGTATTACTATGGAGACTAGAATAATAGGCAATAATGATACGAATACGTTTCCCTATTAGTTCGGCCCTTCTACGGAAGCTATAATGTTAGGCAATATGGTTGCCATCGCCATGTAACCCTAAGACCTTAGATACGCATGAAAACCATCAAAACTTTATCAGGGGCGAGCTCAAGCGGTATATATATATATATAAATATAAACTGAGCAGAGTGTGCAAAGAGAGATATCAAGCAAGTTAATTTCACCTCATTTCAGCTACCTATCTTGAGTACAATGAAGGTCTCCTTTGCTCTATTTTCAGCCTTGGCTAGCCTTGCATCGGCATTAACTTTGCCAGAGCAGTCACTAGGCAAACGTGCTACGAGCTTATGTGACCAGTACAGCTACTATGCATCCGATGGCTACTATTTTAACAACAACAGGTGGGGCCAGGGGTCAGCAACTTCTGGCTCCCAGTGCCTATACGTTGATAGTACTTCAAATTCTAGAGTCTCATGGCGGGCTGATTGGACCTGGGCTGGTGGTCAGAATAATGTCAAGAGCTATCCTTACGCCGCAAAGAGCCTCACGCCGAAGATTATCTCGCAAATAGGTTCTATGCAAACATCCATGAGCTGGTCATATTCCAACACCAATATTAGAGCCAATGTTGCTTACGACCTTTTCACAGCAGCAGACCAGAACCATGCTACATCTTCGGGAGATTATGAGTTAATGATATGGTTTGTCTACATCTCACAAAAGAAAGTTCCCTGCTTCTAAATTATTACCACAGGCTAGCTGCCTACGGATCCGTCAGCCCTATAGGCTCCCAGATTGCCACTGTATCTGTTGCCGGCCGCAACTGGAACCTCTACTACGGCTTGAATGGTAGCATGAAGGTTTACTCATTTGTCACGCCCAGTGGCCCCATGAATAGCTTCAATGGCAACCTTAAAGACTTTTTCAACTACCTCGCCAACAGTCAGGGCTATCCCGCCAGCAGCCAGTACTTGATTAGTGAGTTTTTTTGTCCATAACTTAGATCTTCCCAATTAATCCATCGCTAGCCTTCCAAGCCGGAACGGAACCATTTACCGGTGGCCCAACAACGCTTACGGTATCCAGCTTTTCTGCTAGTATTAACTAGAAGAATCCCGCGTATCTCATGGGAACTGAGTGTTTGAAGTTATATATTGAATCTCAAGTGGTGGGTAGTTATAGAGATGGAGATGTACTTTCGATCCGCTTGAATTCAGATCAAGTTGAACCCAGCAAGTTTGATTTACTGTATATATCTAAGTTTAAATATTATGTATTTTCATATATCCTTAGTAGGCTCAGGGCTTGCCATGAAGGTGCCCAACTATGCCATCAGTTGCCATGTTCTAGTCGAGGGAGCCGAGCATGGCCCTTGTGCACCGTCCCCCTTTCCCCGTAAAGATATATGTAGTGTCAAGTTGACCAAATCTATAAAATACATGTTTGTATCAATATTTACCAGTATAGATTAGTTACTGAATGGAGGATGGGTCATGTGACGAAGTCACATGACTTAGGGATGAGGCATATCCTCATCCCTTGATTCATCCTTCGACAATCAGATCACATTCAACCCAACAGGCAACTGCGTAGCAATTACGTGGTGTTGCCACGGGTAGAGTGATCCGACAATACAATTAATTAAAATGCCTAATGTAGGTATGTCCTAGAGTCACCTCCTCACAGCCCTCCTCCTTGAAAAGCACAAATGAAATCGCTCTGACCGTTAAGTTGGCCTTTGGTTCTGACATCTTTTTCCCGTCAGCCCAGTGTGCAAGTTATATCTTTCCATTGTTGAATAGCCCGAAAGGAAATGGATTTTTGACTAATTTAATTTTCTCCAGTCCCTCCTACAAGCCGATAAGCTGCCTGATTACAAACCCCCAATTAGCAATGCCCTCTTGCGAAAGGCGACGTATTCTTGCTCATATTCGGGAGATATAGAGTACAATACAAATTTAAACTGTTAATAGTTTTTGTTCGTCCATAGCCTTAACCAGCGCTTTCTCGCACAGTCGTAAAATTAGACTGCGTAGGTTTTGCTTTCCCCCTCTACACGACTTGATTCGACATGAATCTACCTAAATTCCAGTCCTAGTTAAACCATTTCTTTCTAATGATATTCAGAATTAAACCGCTTCTCTTCTAAACTAAACTAATCAATAAGTCAGGCGCCTTTGGCTTAAAGTGCCACGAAGGCGAATATATTTGACTCTTAATTCAAAAAGAAAGTAATTAGAGGTTTCCAATTGTTATATATAATGAAAGTGAAGGTGCTAGAACCCTTTGGCCTTATGCTAAGCAAACCGAAGCTGGCAGGCGGCAATGGCCCCAACTCTTACAATAGATGTATAAAATATACTCGAAACAGATGTGTACACAGAGAATATGACAAAACTTCTCGTCCGTTACGACCATAAAACTAAGCTTTGGTAACTTTAAATACGGCCATATTGTGGAGGCTTAGAGCGGCAGACACACTGGTTCCTGAACCAGATGCTCCCCCATATAATTCTGACCACTTAAAAGTACCAGCACCCAATCCAGGAACATCGGCGAAATCGACCGAGAGCGTGGCAGCATTTTCTGCTGCGATGAGACCAATAACAACACCACTGTTGCTAATTGGGCCTGCCCAGTATGGGTAGAGCTTGCCTGATTGTGGGGCGGGTTTGCCCCTTGGTTGGAATGGTGCAGCAGCTTTTCCGAGTGGATCTTGGTTGATCGCTATAAGTGCCTTCATCTCTATTAGCAAGTGCCTGGCTTGGTGACTGATCGGATCAGTTCGAAGGCTTTACTTGTACCTTATTCTTGATGATGTTGAGAGATGAGGAAGAAATCTTTGCGAGATCGCTCCCTAGAATAATTGGTGATTTTGCAATACACCACAGTCCAAAATGGGTCCGTTCTTCGGCTGTAGTAAGTCCTCCATTCCCAACTTCCTGAAAGATGGTTAGCCTCCTGCACTTTTGTTGTATTCCCAGTGTGTGATAATTACCATCATGTCAAGGTCATTAAATCCCCCGGGTCCAGAGTAAGCGGATATAGTCCCTGCATGAGAACCAATCTTGACGATAGAGTTCCAGTTATTCTGGATATCCCCCGTCGTCCTCCAAGAATTTCCAACCGACTTACCCCAGGTCCAGACATTGTCATTACCCCACTGGCATATCGAGTAAAGAATAGGGCGCCCGGAAGTGGTTAGTGCGTCTCTCATCGTTATAAACCTGCCCGAGGAATTTCCACTTGGCGTGTAGCAATTATCATACTTCCAATAATCCACGCCCCAAGATGCCAACAGCCTTGCATCCCTGATCTCATAGCCCTGAGATCCCGGGTAGCCTTCACAGGTCTTTGTGCCTGAGGAGCCATATAGACCAAATTTCAGCCCCATTCCGTGGATCTGATCCGCCACGGCTTTGACCCCATTTGGCCACTTGGAAGGGTCAGGAACCATCTCTCCAGCCGAGTTTCTATCTTTTGTTGCCCAGCAATCGTCGATATTGACATAGTTGTAACCTAAGTCTTTCAGGCCGAGGCTGACAAATGCTTTTGCAGCCGTTAGTGCGTGTGCAGCTGTTCCAGCTGAGCATCCTCCTACATTCTAAATATTTGGTGAGTATGTGTTCATTCTGATAGTTACGAAGGCAGCAGCAGAATGAGCCTACCCAGCTATTCCAGCCAAGCGCTGGGGTTCTACCCAGACCATTCTCTAGCCGTTTGTTGTACTCTATTGAATTTGCATAGGCAGCTCTCCCTAGCGTTGCTAGCAAAAAAGGGAGTGTGAAGAGCGTCCGAACCATTTTGTTTGTTAATTTGACTATCAATCCTTAAGTTTGTTAGTAGCGAATGCCTGAGAAATATGCTTGAGCTTCTGGAATTCTAAAAGCGCACTATATAATTGCGCAGTTAGTCTTGTGATGCGATGAATGAAAGTATACTCCCGTTACTTGCAACTCGGTTGAAGATAAAAACTGCCGACCCAATTTCCAGTGCCTGACAGGGGATCACAATGTGTTAGATCCAGATTTGAGACTTTAGGTGCAGTACTTTCGGTGCAATGACATCCCATCTGATTTTTACGATAAGCTCACTATTTTTATCTAAATAACCTGTTTTTTATCTAACTAGAACTTAGATTTATACGCCAATTAGGCTTGTAACTTGGCATTTGGTTGATGTTAATATGCATAGTTTAATTGTAATTATCCTTCAATCGGAACGGAAATTCTGCGTTGCCTTTCCGAATCTATGAATGTATACCAAGTTACAATGCCTTTAGTTTATTGGAAAACCAAAGTTCACACGGTTTAACATGAAGCCTTTATCGACTTGTTTATGTTCCCGTATAAATTTAACTTAGCAGCAAATGTTGTGCTTGAAACGAAACTAGAGTGTGTATCCAGGTCCGGTCGATCATGGCGAAAGTATTAGGAATTACTAAAATCGGTATCCCGATTAGACTGCGGTGCCTCGGCTTGCCGCCCAATAAAATACGTATGATTCTAGTCGATTCAATTATCCAGAACTAATAAGTCACCCGGGCATGCCAGTGATGCTACCCATCTGCTGCCAAGTTCCCAGAATTGAGTCATGAATACTACCACAATGGCTATGGGTTCCAAAAACCCGGTCTATGATGCTGAATTTCTGAATTGCTCTGTTTGAAAGTCAGCTCCGTGTCGGGTAATTGTGGCTCGTATAAACCTTGCGTGCGGCAACTTCGTATCTTTAGTACTTTTAATTTTACTGGTCGACCGTGTTGTCCCACTTCTACAGTACAGTCCCGGCTGTCGTGTGAATTTTCTAATTTCACTGCAGTCCACCCCGCAATTTCCCAATCCCTCTGCCGTGTCAGGTGCCGGCATATGTAGTGGGATAAACTATCTGGCACGCGCGCTCGATATTGTACCTTTTTGGCCCGTTTAGTACAGTGGTAAAGCTTTACAGCTACTGTCCCTGATAGTCGGCTGCACTCGACATTTTCACAGTGCTTTACCTACAACATAAAAGACTTAATGGGTTCAAGAGCTGGAATAATTAGTTCCGAAGCTTAAATAAGTAAGGCTACTAACTCGAACTAAACTAAAATCTGGAACGGAAAGTGTATCAAGAGGCCAGCTAGCAATTATGATATACAACTAGATGAGTCCCTTCCGGATTTCTTGCTATCCTCACATTGCCAGCCTCATCGCTTTGCAGCCTCAATTAGTATGGTTTCTTCAATCCCCCTCTTTGGAGCCTTGCTCTATAGCTCAACAATGGTACTAGGCTATCAAGCTTTAGGCAGCCAATGTAAAATTGCCCTCGACTCCAATCTTCCCATCCTAAGAACTAACTTAATTCGCACAAAGGCTGGGGCATCGGCTGGGCTGGTTCAACTGAATGCGCAGTCGGTGCATGCTGTCAACCATTGAACAGCAGATACTCAGAATGCCGTCCCGGAGCCTGCAACCCCTCAGGAGAAACCACCCCCTCCACTAAGCTCGAGATCCGGCCAAATTCAGCTGGCTGCGGCAAGAACCCAACCTTGACATCTGGAGTTAAATCCATCATCGTCAACGGCAAAACCAGGCAATACACCATCCGTGTACCAAACGGGTATGACAGGAACAAGCCCTACAAGCTCATCTTCGCATACCACTGGGTTGGCGGCACGATGAACGACGTTGCAAGTGGCGGCAGCGACGGCGCCTTGTGGGCCTACTACGGGCAGCAGCGCATGGCGAATGAGGCCGCAATCTTGGTTGCGCCACAGGGGCTCGGGAATGGCTGGGCCAACTCCAATGGGGAGGACATCGCATTCGTAGACGCGATGCGGCAGTCCATCGAGAGCGAGCTGTGCGTGAATCAGGGCCAGCGTTTTGCCCTCGGCTTCTCCTATGGTGGCGCCATGAGCTTCTCCATTGCGTGCGCCCGCGCCAAGGATTTCCGCGCCGTAGCTGTTATTTCAGGCGGTCAGCTGAGCGGGTGTAGCGGTGGAAATGATCCGATTGCATATATGGGGATCCACGGAATCAGCGATGGGACCTTAAATATCGTGCAAGGGCGGGGAATGCGTGATCGGTTCGTGGCGAACAATGGATGCAATATGATTATGCCCAAGGAGCCAGTTGCTGGGAGCAAAACACATGTCAAAACTGAGTACACGGCGTGTAGGGCTGGGTATCCGGTAACATGGATTGCGTTTGATGGTGGCCATGCTCCTGCTCCTGTTGACGGAGGAAATGACAGCGGTGCAAGGTCGTACACCCCCGGGGAAATGTGGAATTTCTTTTCTCAGTTAAGCTAGTAGAGATAGGAAACCGTCTGAGGTTTGGAAAGTTCGAATAAAGAGATGATAATAGGATTGCAGTTTATATTGTAGTGGAAAGCTCTGTTCTCTTATATTCATTTACTCAAAACAACTGCAAAGAAATATACGCAAAATGATTTCAATTCTTGACCAGGTCGTAGCACTACTTCTTCCAGTGGTCCGTCGAACTCTAGATGGCAGGGATGCAGTGGGTGGCTTTAGAGTGGCCATGCTAACCCTACCTTCATAATGCGGATCGCCTGTGCTCAGACTCATAGTGGTCATCATACATGCAGTGGCATTCTTCAAAGGGCTAATAGAGACTTTGAATAGAGGATATAATTTCCATGACATTCCCCAAGTTTTCTGAGTTTGCACAAGTAATTAGCACCTGATTCACCAAATCGCGCTACTGTACGCGCGAATTCCTAATTATAGCGAGCCCATGATAGCTGTGTAAGCTGCCTTAGGCTGATAGTTTGCATCATATAGCAGCGGGTTATCCCCCTTCCTCCAGCTATCCCTATCACTGACGCCCCATACAGTGATACCGACGCACTTCGGAACATCGAGACATGCCTTGACAACAGTCACATAGTCTGCGGCGGCAGCATTCTTGATGTCCAGTTCGGTCAGCGCGACTTCTTTGGTCGAGGACGCAGCTAGAGCCTTAAGCGCCGCAGGTACACCAGACGCAGCTCCAAAACCAGAAGCGGACAAATGACTCTGACTACCAATCCCATCGATGGGAATGCCTGCGGCGATCCATTTGTTGACATGTGCAACCATGCCGGTAGTCAGCTTCGCATATGAAGCGACGTCGAGATTGTACTCATTGATGTAAAGCTTGGCATTGGGGTCAGCGGCACGTGCGGCTCTGAAAGCAATGCCGACGAAATCCTCCCCTAAGACCCGCGAGAAGACCGAATCCCGTAATGACCCATCCTCGCTGAAGATCTCGTTCACAACGTCCCAAGCATACACTTTGCCCTTGTAACGATTGACCAGTGTGGTAACGTGATTTTGGATGACGGAAGTAAGCGTTGCCCTATCGTTGATAGCGCTCACCCATGCTGGAAGTTGGGAGTGCCACACTGTTGAGTAATAGTCAGCCACATTCACTTGTACGTTTCAAAACACGGAGATCTACTTACGAAGAGTGTGACCTCGGATAAGTTTACCATTAGACGTCGCAAAGTTTGCAAGAGTATCGGAGCCCCCAAAAGTGAACTGTCCTCTTGACGCTATGAAGTTAAGATAACTTATTCTTTATAGGTTAGCCACCAGGCACTTACGTTCTGTAGCGTCCCATTTGAAGCTATTCTCGGCCGTCAATGCACCAAATTGCGATTTAATGATGTTAGCATTTTGTGTATTTGACAAGGTTCCTGAATCGCCAATCGTTCCAAAATACTTCTTTCCATGTGCGACGTATTTGGAATTGAGCGTAGCTGACTGCCTCTCATTAAGTGCGTTTGGTTTTATCACGGGGAACGGACTTCCATTAACCACTGGAAGTAAGGTAGCAAGGATTGATACGAAGTTGTACAGAAGCATAGTGGCAAACGAGCCTTCGAGTGAGCACAGAGGAAGGACTAACTTGGGCTTAAGAACAAAGATTTTTCAGAGAAAATTCACTATAGTGAGAAAGTACACGGAGCGAGCACAGGTATTTGTTCACGAACTGGCGTCGAATCTTCACTAAACGGCATGACCCCTTGTGGCATACGCGTTAAGCTGTGTCGAAGGCAAATGAAGAGGATCTACTAGAGGTGGATGAATATAAGGATGATAGGTGCGAAAAACATGTTGTCGCGAAATGAAATGCTTTAAAAACAATTAATTAAAATAAATAAAAGGCCACGGGTGTTTCTTCTCCTTTCTGATCATGAGCTCGCATTCCCCGACAACGGCACTTCCTCAGTGAATCCGGGGTAGTCGCCTTCGTATTCATCTTGGGGTCGTAGCAACAGAGAAAACGAAGGAGTAAACCCACCTGATCTCAGTTGTAGATCTCGGATTATGCGTAAGATAATTTGCTATATTTAACTGCCGAGGTTGGTTAGGGCTATGTGCCACTCAAAACTGGCACGCTGGGTCCTCACTGGGTTTTCCCTAGTGGCGCGCTTGCCCGCCGCCCTTGGCTAATGGTCATCTCCATCGTACTGGAGCGCATAATTCTCATGGATGCTTATTGCCGCCCCAAATCGTCTCTTTTCTCGCTCATGTACCCTGGAACGAGTGGATCCGCACGCTCCTCCTTACTTACATTAAGGTTACCCTGACATTTCGGGCTGGAGTGGGATTTTTTTTAGACTTCTGGCAAGAACCTGAGTTCTGAATTCTCCACGTATCGCGAACTATCATCAGCCTAAGAACATTCAGGATGAACTCGAGGCTTTTCGACTGGAGATTGAAACATGTGGTAAATCGGAGGGTTGCCTCTAGTTCAAGTTGCTAGGAGCCATGCTCGAGAATTATATATTTCTTAGCTGAGCCTGTCACTCCCCGCCGGCTTTCTCTGTATCCACCTGACAGCTTCCCAGGCTAGAACCGTTCTCACTATGAGATTTGCAGACATCAACCATAGTATTCTCGCGCTGCTCGTGCCGGCTACGATCGTGGAAGCGCAGTCATGCAGTCTTCCGTCCTCATACCGCTGGACATCAACCAGTGTGCTGGCTGAGCCAAAGTCAGGATGGGCGTCACTAAAGGACTTCTCTAGCACTATGTATCTGGGCAAGCATCTTGTGTACGCTTCTAATAACATCAACGGAAACTACGGCTCGATGAATTTCGGCCTCTTCTCTGATTGGTCTCAAATGAGTTCCGCTAGCCAGAACCCTATGAATCAAGGCACCGTGGCACCTACTATTTTTTATTTTAAGCCAAAGAACATTTGGGTGCTTGCATATCAATGGGGTGCAACTGCATTCTCGTACAAAACTTCGACTGATCCTACCAACGCAAACGGGTGGTCATCCGCACAGCCACTGTTTAGCGGAAGTATATCCGGCTCTGGCACAGGCCCTATTGACCAGACTTTAATTGGCGACGATACAAATATGTATATTTTTTTCGCCGGTGATAATGGCAAGATTTACCGAGCTAGTATGCCTATTGGAAACTTTCCTGGTAGTTTTGGCAGCTCTTACCAAACAATTATGAGTGATACGCAAGCCAACTTGTTCGAAGCAGTCCAGGTCTACACGGTCAAAGGAGCGACTGGCAATGCCAAATACCTTATGATTGTCGAAGCTATGGGAGCCCAAGGTCGTTATTTTCGATCTTTTACAGCTGGTAGTTTAAACGGCTCATGGGCTCCACAGGCTGCTACTGAAAGCAAGCCTTTTGCCGGCAAAGCCAACAGTGGTGCAACGTGGACTAACGATATTAGCCATGGTGATCTCGTTCGTCCTGATCCCGATCAAACAATGACCATCGACCCTTGCAACCTGCAGCTACTTTACCAGGGACGCAACCCTAGCTCTGGCGGCAACTATAACCTGTTACCATATCGGCCCGGTATCCTGACGCTACAGAATCCTGTCAGAAACGATGCTGGTAGCCCAAGATCAACAGCATGATTACCACCTTCCTCAGCGCCACCAACCGGCTGCGCAACTATACGCTATTGGCAGTGCGGTGAAAGCGGCTTCACGGGCTACACAGTCTATGAATTGGGCTCGACATGTATTGTTTCAAACGAGTGGTACTCACAGTGCCTCTAGACGGTTGAGGCTAAACCATTAATAAATGTGTTTTATGTGTATGTTTTCCGTAGGTTAGTGCAGCGGCGGTTATTTAAACAAACCACTTTTCAGTTTGGAGGCATACAGATGAAGATTTGTTGGGCATGTCACCTGTATCTAAACTCTGTACAGCTGGCGATAAATACGCGCATTGAGTTTCAACTCAGATCGGTTTCACTTTTTCCAGCTTATCTAAACGGGTCGTTATTCTCTGCAAGATATAAGATTCTGAGGCATCCAAAAGCCTTTGTTTCTCGTTACCTTTTTGCTTTTGTCTCCTGTATTTTGATGGCAAGATTCTGTATTCTTAAGAGGTGATTGTAAGCAAGATGAGTAGAATGCGTATTCAACTACGCATGATATGAGGCTTCGGTAATTGCACCAGAACAATAGTGTAACTAGAGATAGGTGTCCATATACGCTCTTTCCTTTTCGAGATGTGCGCTGTCCGCTCCACGTCAAATATTATGACGAACCTGTGAGTGTCCGAGAAACTTGTATATATATAACTTAGCCTCACGCCAAGTCTTAACTTCACTATAGCTGTCGCCTTTGGATTGATGACATATGTTTGACATTCCTCCACTACTAACCCGCCGCGCTCGTTGCCGTTGTATCGCATGAAGTTATTCGACATTTACATAATAATAAGTTGAGGAAATTTATCTAACCTTGCAGACCCAGAAGGGAAGAGCTCAAGGGTGTAGAATTCCATGCTGTATATTCTATTTGACATCATTATATCTCTTAAACAAGTATATTATGTTGAAATTGAGTACTATTTAACATTTCCAATCTCTTCGATCTGATATTAAGCGTGAATTACTTCACTATTCTTCGCGCTTATTTGAAGGCGAGTTCGTGACAGAGCATCACACTTGGGAATTGATATAGTATTCACGAAACTTGAGCCATATGTAAACAATATAACTAGCCAATTCGAGGTTTAGTTCTAGGTAGGATTGAACTTTAGGCATAGTTTACGCAACTTTGACTAAGAACGCTATAATTATAAAATATTAGAATCCGATATCAATCTTCTCTAACATTTGTGATTTGCGCGTAGTAGTTAATAAGTTTTCTAATCCCTTGATGTGAGGGATTATATAAACGTAGTGATATCTGAGATGGCTGTCGCAGGACCATATGATGTGACGACTCTGTATGATGAACCACTGGCTGGTAACTCCTGTCCCGCTGCCCAGCTGCACTTTCCTGTATAATAGAATTGGTATTGGTTGTTCCTTTACACCCCAAAGTAAGTAAATAGATTTAATATAAAAATAAGTCCACGGTTTTGCGCTAAAACCTGAATTCTCCGCACACACCTATTGGCATCGCCATTTGAAAATGATAGTGCTAAACGTGACACCACCTCCAAGTGATTGAGGTTTCTATGATATTTACTTGAAGCAAAATCAAGTAGTAAAGGAGCCGTCTGTTATATCTTACACCGCAATTCTAAATGGCCTCATCTGCCGAGAGCCGAAATGTATCTAATGAATACATTCTCTTCTGGATTCAAAGTTTCTGTTCAACGAAACATTATCCGCAGACTCGACTTTTCACGACTTTGCTTTTTATCTAGTTTGCTCTCTCATTGCACTCACATTGAAAGATCATATTCAATAAATTGATCCTGTTGGACAATTGCGTCCAACAACTTTTCAAGATGAATCATCTGCCGCTTTCGAGGCTATTGCAACTGCTATATTCCGGTACATTGTATCAGCTGATTACTTCTTCCACCATCTCTCCCTACACGATGTGCGATCACAAGGGTTCGAATGCGTTCGCTACTCAACTCAGGGATTCAGCCCCATCTCGGCACCGCAATGCTGAGCAGTAACGATATGCGCTGCAATATGGGTGCCTGAGCAAATGCTGCCACTGCCAAGGCGACAACCATTAAGGCAGGCGAAACGATTGGTTTTGGCACCAACATCGCTGGTAACATCCAGCACCCAGGTCTTATCCAGGTTTGTGAGGCTAAAGCCCCAGGGAATGTCACTTAGTACGACGGTAGCAGGGACTGGTTAAAGATTTCCGAGCTTGACGCAAACATCTACAGGCGAGAGCTGGCTTGTTTGGAACAAGAATCGTATTAATGTCACTATTCCAAAAGAAGTTCTCGCTGGGCAATACCCCGTCCGGCTAGAACATCTTGCTCTTCATCGGCCCTCTGGCTCAGAGATGTATTTCAATTGCGCTCAAATCGAGGTTGAACGCGACAGCACCATAACACCGACGGCCATAGTTAAGATTCCGGGTGTTTATAGCGCTAACACAAAAGGCCTAAGCCCCAATATAGTATTTCCAGTGGCAAAAGCTGTCATTCTTTACGCTGTAGAATAGTACAGGCAGTTAACCAAATCTCGGAATTAAAGTCTGAACCTTCGAGAACATCCAAAAACACAATAGAAATTAACTTGGACTACTTCGTTGTTCGGTTTCTTCCGAAGCCCTAGCTGGCCACGAAATGGGTTAATTACATTATATAGCAGAAGCATTGTATGGTAGAGAGTCGTTAGAAAATGGTAGAAAATGGAGAGGGGCCACCACTCGAGGAACCTACCAAACAGATAATGAGATATAAGATCCAGGCGGGTACAGATTCGGGCGAAAGCATTGCGTTTCGTGGCCGAGGGAGCTAGGCTTAAAACGTGCACGATACTAAAGGTTGATTGCAGATGCAACGGGAGGCTACGAAGCTTTGGTAAGCTTTCCAGATTGGGAATGCTTGATAAAATATGGATCCAAAAGCGCTTAATAGGCTTTCACTCGTGCTTTCAGCTTGAGGTATTGTTGGGTGATCTGGCTGGACGTATAGCTGTGGATTGAAGCCATACCTCTACTCCGCTTAGACTGTGCCTGCCAAGGATTTCTGGTCCCACGGCCGTGCCAGCTCTAAAACCCACCTGCAGCTTTGCAGCGTCTTTATCCGCATACTTTTGAGTGCGCCCGCCGGGAATATTACCACCTTGAAACAAACTTTGCGTCTTTCGCACGCTGTGACACCATGATACACCCAAGAATAGGGGTTCGATTAACTCAACGGGGTAAGCTAAGCGAGCCGCCCTCATCAAATATTTACGATGCTCCCTCCTCTTTTGTCAACACCACGAATGCAAATAATGCGCTGATGCAATATATTAGCAGGAATAAGATCTGTTGGGGTGGGCGGATGAGCATCTCAAAAAGAACGGGCGAGGCGACCACTTTTACGCTGTCGACGCGTCGGACGGTAGTCTTCCATCGCCTAACAGTGACTGCGCATCTGCCTTTCTGATTCAAGTTTAATCGGCCTCCGCCTTATGTAAAGGTTTATAAATGTCCAGCAACTGCCAAAGTTTTATGTAAAAATGTAGTTATTTATTTAGTTCCTCATGTTTAAAATACTTCAGTTTAGCAATTTATAGTTTGCTTTATTTTGCAATGTTTTTATTTGTGTACAAAAAACTTAATGTTCAGTCTACTTTATATACAGTACCAACTAACGTACCCCAAGCATTGTACAGAGCCCAAGGCAACCCCAGAACGCTACATAGTTGTTGCTACAAATATAACTTCCATTGACCCTTAACCTTAGCCGCTCCGCTAACTCTAATTTTTATGCCAAACTCCAAGCCACTCTATACCCATCCCAAGCCTCCATACTTTGTACACGATGATTACCACTCTAGAAAACGTTGCTACTAATGCTTAGAAGCATCCGCAACAGCAGTAGCTCCGTATCCATCAGCTTGATCAACGCTAGTGGCAGCAGCTCGCACGCTATCTGCAACCGACACGGTGGGGATAACGCCGAGCACGTTAACGCTGCCTCCGGTAGTCGTAAGCCCTGCAGCAGTGGAGTTGACCCCAACGGTGATGTAGCCCACAAGGCCGTCGGCAAGGTCGTCGCCGAGCTGGGTAACGCTGACAACGGATGAGTAGCCGTCGGCATTGGCGGCGGAGTAGAGAGAATCATTTACGTTCTCGATAATGTCAAGGGTCTCAAGATGCGCGGCGTAGGGGCTAAGTTTGTACACGCTATCAATCAAGTCTTGATCAAAGAATAGCTGACCGATATGTTGAACAGATGCGGCGCTATAGCTGGAACTATTGGTGACGCTGGTTTGGACCGTTAGGTGGATGTGGGTTGCGCGAGTGGTGTAATAGCCGGGAAAGATGGTCAAGAACTCAGCGACTCCCTCGTCGCTCGTGGCCATGATACCACGGAGAAAAGTCTCGTCATCCGTCATGCCGTTATCCTTCCTGGTATATCCGTCCATAAGGTTGGCGGTGTCGGGATCAATACCCGTGAAGCCGGAGTAGTACCCGGTGGCGTTGCAGTGCCAGATGGTCAAGTAGGCGTCGGGGAGAGGCTCGCAAGTCTCAACATCGATAACACCGATGTCCAGGTACAGGTCAACCCCTGTGTGGCTTTCACGCACATCGTGGCGATAGATCTCGCCATCCACGGCGTAGGGCCCCCAAACAACATCGGGGGCTAAGACGCAGGTGTCGTTTTGGATCGTGGTGTACTTATCACGCTTGACTGCGGGCGAAGTCAAACCCCGGCGAAGGAGTGAATTACGCTCGGCTTCTCGACGACGAAAGAGACTCTCGGCCCTCTTGGCTAAGGCAGCTTCTTTGCGGGCCTCAATCTGAGCCGTGCACTTGTCAGATCCTCGGCTAATGAGCTCATGGCTGTGAGAATGCTCCTCGGAGAGCTTCGAGGGGTGTGAAGCTACAGAGGATATAGTGGCAGCGCAGGCCACAAGCAAGGTGATAAGCTTCATGGGTGTGAGAGAGATACGCTGTGGAGAGAATAAGAAAAGGATGGTCAGATTGCAAAGAAAGAATGTGATGACAGTGAAGAGAGAATGTTATGAGGGTGAAGAGAGAAAAGTCAAATGAGAATGGCGCGAACTATAGTTATATAGCTAACGATAACTTCATATCTCTAGAGGCCAAAAAAAAAACTCTTGGCATATGGGGATCTAACATTATGAGGAGTGCGTTAACCTAACGTATGTTCAGCCAATGAGAGAATTGCAAACACATAATCGTAAGCATGCGTGGCATGTAAAAAAAGGAGGTGGGATGACGAGTGAAAATGAAAAAACAATGCCATAGTTTTGCGCCACAATATTTGCGCGTTCTATGACGCGCAGTCGCTTATTTTCAACCCGTACCAATCAAATTGTGGCCGCCTCCTTCTAGAGCACCCCACACTCCACCCCAGAGCCTGGACCCGACACGCGGCGCAATCCACCACACAGGGCATTATTCCCCCCCAGTTTAAGCCTTAGGAGACATGATTCATAGGCTGGAAGGCAGGCAAGTCAGACATCAGCGGGTCCCCGTACAGAATTTGCCAACCACTGAACTTTTATCGTGATATATCTTTCTATGTTCCTCCCAATATTAAACAATATGGGCATTCGTGAGAGGTAAAATCCTCACCTCGCGACATTCCTGATACACTAGCGCGGGACGAATGCCGATCAACCTAATAACGGAGATGCCGCTTCATTAGCTTATATGCCAGCTACCCCTGGAACAGTATCCAAGTGGATTCCCACGGCATATATAGACCCAATCAGTGTCCGCTTATTCGTCTACGTTATAAAACCCCACAGTCGTGAAGCGAGTTTGCCCCCGTTCGTGAATCCACCAGCTTGAAAATATAGTGCCTTTTCCTAGTTCGTAGAGCCGCGGGAGGCGGGTGCAAGGCGGTGCTCGACGCTGATGACAACGGCATCACCGTGCGTAGCCCAGCTTAGAGGAGCCTCGGCGCCGAAAACCCGATTGAAGAAGACCACATCCCCACCACGTATATGGTGGACGCATGGCCTTGGCCGCTGTGTTTCTGGTTTGGGGGTGAAGATGGGCAGCAAGATTTCAGGGTCGTCACAATCGTAACCTGGCATGGTGCGCTCGACGTGGACAACAGGCAGCCCGTCAAGGATATTGGCCAAGGGTAAAGTAGGCGGCTCAAGAGACCTGTCCGCACGCATAGCAATGACATCTCCTACGGCGAAAGTTGGCCCATAAAGTGATGTCTCGATATTTCGCTAGCGCTGCGGCTGGCTCTGGGTTGTAGCAGGCCGCGGGAGCCGGGCGGCCATCATGACGAACCGACACTTCCAGAAAGGGGACAAGATTTGCAGTGCACGGAGCAGCAATGGCTGGTGGGGAGAGACAATGAATTTAAAAGGTAAGAGCGAGTAAGTGCTTTCAATATATCCATAAGTCTGCACAGGTAGATTTACGCTGTTGTTACAGTTGACTCATTGTCTCCTGAGTCATTCTAATGTAATGTACAATCAGATCTTGAGAAACAATGCAACGCATCTCATTTGTTGCATATATTCAAGCTTCATGGCATATGGTCTGACCAACATGGCGTTTAGACCGGACCGCGGTATGATAGTAAGTCATACAAACGCTCCAACTTGTGCTGATAGAATGGCTCGACGATAAATACGAACTGCGGTCGCTTTGTGGCCTATAATTGCTAAATGTTTGCAGATATGTGTATCATGATTTAAGGCTACTTCTTCAGGTAAAGTGTTTGTGGATTACAGAATGCCTTAAGGCCTTCCTTTCCCCACTCGGCACCGATACCACTTTGTTTATGGCCTCCGAAAGGGAATGAAGGAGAAACCTCAAGATGGGTATTAACCCACACACTTCCAGCTTCAAGTTTGCGCGCGATTCGCGTAGCCTGTGTTAAGTCTGTGCTCCATACAGAGGCCCCAAGACCCATATTTGTATGGTTTGCCAGATTTACAACCTCCTCTTCAGTGCTCCAAGGCATTATTGGAAGGATAGGTCCTGCAAAACATCAGAGGCCATTGGGAATGCGTTCTAACGAAAGGACCGGGGAAAATGAGATGAGGAATCGGTACTTACCAAAAGGCTCCTCCTGGACAATTCGGGAGCTAGGTTCAGGGTTATCAATGATCGTAGGGTGGATGAAAAACCCCTGCGAGGGCTGTATGTCTCCCCCAATTGCCACTTTCTGACTCTGTTTTTGTATGTCGTCAAAAAAGCTGCAAACTCGGTCGTACTGCATTTCATTCTGAATAGGACCCATGAATACACCTTGCTGAAATCCATCGCCAACTGTGAGCTTTTTGGTTGCCTCTATCATAGCATCTCTGAATTTAGCATATATAGAGGCGTGAATGTAAATGCGTTTTAACGCCAAACAAATCTGTCCAGAGTTGAGGAAAGCCAGAGTGACTATTTTGGAAGCAACTTCGGGAATGTTGATGTCGCTGCAAATAATCGCCGGGTCTTTGCCTCCGAGCTCCAGAGTTATACGCTTGAGCGTTTTGCTCGCGCTCTCCATAACTTTTTTGCCGGTTGCAGTTGAGCCAGTGAAGCTAATCTTGTCAATATTCGCGTGGGAAGTCATCCACGGTCCAAGATTATCGTCGCCGCTTAAGGCCTGTACCACGCCAGGTGGGAAGAACTGCTGAGCAAGCTCGGCAATCTTCAACCCGCAGTACGGAGTGAAGGGAGATGGTTTGATGATGATTGTATTTCCTGTGACCAGCGCGGGGGCAATCTTGGCCACTGTAAGCTGAATTGGAAAGTTCCATGGGATGATCGCTGCTACCACTCCCAACGGTGTATATCTTGTAATAACCTGTCTATCATCTGTTTCTTCTGCAATCTCCTCGTCAAGCTGGATGCTATTGATGCCGCGGATCCAAACCGGCCCAGTTTCGGCTTCTCCCGTTGCAAAAATGAGTGGTTTTCCTTGCTCCGTGGTCAACAATTTTGCAAAGTCGTCTTGGTAAGTCTCGAGTGCGACAGCGAACTGCTCGAGCGCCGCTCTCCGCTCTGTCACGGGAACCTTGGACCAAGTTGTGAAGGCTCGACGGGCGGCTTCAACGGCGGCATCAAGATCGTCCCGTGTCGCTACAGGTACTTCAGGAAGAGGCTCCTTGGTAGCAGGGTTGATCCCATGTCGGGTTATAGCCGTCTGCACCAGCTTTCCATCTACAACATTGGAAAATGTTGTGAAGTTAATCCTGCTCGAGCTTTGCGCAACTGCAATCGAGTTGGGTTCTAGTGAACCCATAGCAACCTATGGTAGTCCTCGGTCAGTACCAAAAGAAATGATTGGTAAGCTCCCTGTTGCTCAAGTTGCTGGGGTAGATCCAGACTTAATACATCAATCCCAAATGAGCAGATGATGCTGTAGATGCCCCGCCGCTTCTTAAACTACCACGGGGCATCTACTGGCATTCCCTCTCTACTTAATGGCATTGAGCATTATCCAAACAGCAAGCTAGCTTCAGTATTCCGTGCATCGACCTTGATCAGGGCTAGAGGAGGATGAAAGAGCAAGTCAGACTTTCATGAGTCAGCGAGCCGAGGCATTTCAGAGTTCGAGACATTGGAAACTTCTACCCAATTGTATCGAAATTGTATACGTCGAATCATCACCGTCGCTCAGCAATCACCAGGCCAGGCTCCACCCACTGATCCGGACGAAGACTCATTCGAGGGCACAGACGTATGTCCTGTTGGTCCCTATGCTCTCCTTATTATTTCTTATCTTCACCTTCCAGACCCCCGCTGCCCCGGAGCTACAGAGTCTGGGGAGAGTCTCTACATCCACTTAGTCATGGTCGGTCGAGGCGCTACCCCGCACAACAGAAAACAAGTCCAATTTACCCCAGAAAATCTAGCCGCCGCCCAAAGCTGAAGCATGGTATCTTCCTACATGTGTTGTACCTGTCGTGCAAGCTTCCCTGACATCTCCAATTACAAATCTCGAAAACTTAGGTCTTTGTCGGTCGCGACAACAGCTTGTTCTTTCGTGACCATGGCGCCGCCTACCGTCACTGCACCAGCCGGTTCGAAAGCACGAGGCAGCAGGAAGAGGGATGCAACGGATGATCATGCAAAGCGCAAACGTGAACTCGACCGGATCGCGCAGCGAAACTCCCGTGAACGCACGAAGAACCGTATCAGCTTTCTCGAGGACAAACTTCGCAGTCTAGAAGGAAGAGATCGAGACTGCTCCTTGTCAAGCTTGTTGGCGACCCAGGAGACACTTTTGAAAGAAAATTCAAGCTTAAAGGCAGCTATGATGAAAGTGCGATTTATCGCCGACTCAATCCTCAAGATGCCTGATAATAATGGTCATGGTAGGTGCGGCGGCCGTCATCTTCTTCGTCACCTCGACCACCACCCTTGCTTGCCCTTGGCTTGGCGCATGGCTTGACCTCGAACAACATCCCCTCTGTCACAATTCACGTCTTTCTCATCTTCTATTCCCCTTTCGCGGCTGCGCTATTGACCACATCGTAGGGTGTCCCAATTGTAACGGTCAATCCGGCGGTTCGGACAACGGAGAATCCTTCGAAACAGCGGTTGAGCAAAATCAGCAGCAACCCGCTTTCAATGCTACCAGTATAAATGCTGTCGAACCGCCGTCGGAGATATCGGCGGCGTTAGAGTTTGACCCCTTCCGAAACGTGCAGCTTGATGACTTGCAATCTATACCTGCGATCCAATTCTTCGATGCGGCTCCTCCCGACCCTATCGCTGGCGAGAGCGAATCTTTCAATCATAACTCTCTCGTACTTGGCGATGGCAACGATCAAGCAGAGCTGTTTTTAGGAACAGAACTATACTCAACACCTGGGACTCAAAACCTCAACCCTTTCTCCCTATTCTGTCCGATTAGTCCGTCCGTATCTCCAGTCAGAAGCACAACTAGCTCAATTGTTCCCCATGAATTGAAGTGGCATTTCACTAATGGAACATTTATGCAAGGGCTAGAGATGACAAGGGCGAATCAAAGAGCTAGACTGGCTCCTTTAGAGTCACGGGTGCCTATCCAGGGAATCTTATTCGGGTGGCATACGGTTGACCCGTCGACAAGGGACAACCCAGCCTGGATAGCCCTTAAAGAGATCGACGAGAAGGTATTTGGAACTTGGAAAAGAAAGCCACAGAAGATTGCATTAATGTTCGTGTGCTCCCTGATCATGGCGGTAAGATATCAATCTAGCTACTCTCTAGTATCATCCTGCTAACAGGACTAAGTATAGAGCAGATCCTACTCCCGAAAATTTAACGAAAATTCCCGCATGGTTTCGACCAAGGCAAGTCTGATGCACCGCACTACATGAGAAGTTCTGTTAATGCTTCACAGACCATTACAAGAGCGGTTCCAGCATCCTCTTGTCATAGATTTTTTGATATGGTAATCTTGCTTTCTTACATTCACGAACAAGTCCTTACTGATGCCAACCTGCAGGCCGGGTCTTCGGGAGTTTCTTGTATTCAACCACAAAGAATATACGCGGACTGGCGAGTTCTCGCAACATTTTGTTGATAATTTCCACTTCAACTGGCCCCTCGCAGAGGAGCTAATATATGAATATGATCCTTGCTCAGGATTTCTGGGGGTCTCGGAGGTGTTCAAAGAGTATGTTTTTGATTTGAACAACTGGACAATGGAGAAGGGGTTCTTCGATCGCTACCAGGAGCTGGCCTCCGAAATTCCTTGCTGGCCAACGAATGAAATTCAAGCAGAACATAGTATCTTTGAGATAGAGCAGAACCCGTCAATAATTTTGGCGTGAACGACCTCTAGAATGGTCGGTGTCTTGGGGATTGTTTTCCTACATAATTGTAATCAAATAATGCAGTACAGCCTACATTTAGCAATAGCTTCCTATGAAATAAGTATGATTCTTGCGGACTGCGATGATACAGGTAGTTCGATATCGGAATCTCGACATGAGCAATTACCATTTCCGTCTTTGGACCTGAGCCGATGCTGCTTTAGCCTGAGCTGTAAGTGAGCAAGCCTGAGCCAGGTTGAGCAAGTGAGTCCAAGGACGTGCCCTGTTTGGACTCCTCGGCTACGACTACCGCTGGCTAGAATTAGAAGAAAAATGACAGGGGGCTGTTTGGACAGCCTCGGTTTATTTTTAGAACCATCCACAACGTTCAGTACTGAGGTCATATTATTCCTCTTCACACCAAGTCCTTTCTATTTCTATTTCATTATTCATCGGTCCTTGCTCCGTTTTGCAGGCTGATTTATCGCCCAGCGAGACCTGAGACAGCAATGTCCGACACCGGCGCTTATACTTACGAACCCATCAATCCTAAAAATGAGAGTGGATTATGGATTCGTGTGCTTATCATCGAGCCTGGTTATTGGGATGCACCAATCTCATGCATACTCAGACCATTTGAAGTCAGAGAATCTCAGCCGGATGATAGGATCTCGAGCTCAGAGTCTGTCTTTCTGCAGGGAGACCTGAAAGCATGCAAGATCACAGGGTATGCTGCTCTCTCATACACATGGGGAGACCCTACAGTGACGAAAGGAATCCTCGTTAACGGGAAACCATTACAAGTTACGGCAAACCTTGAATCAGCTTTGAGGCATCTCAGGAGGGCGGATAATGCTTTCGTATTATGGGTCGATGCAGTTTGCATCAATCAGAAAGATGATGTGGAGGAGAAAAACTCACAGATAATGCACATGGGTGCAATCTATCGGTCGGCAATAATGGTCATGTTGTGGCTTGGGGACGGAGATGCACTGAGCGATATGGCCTTCGATGTATACAGACACCAGGCAAGCATGTTGCAGCGATCAAGAGACATAAATATACCAATTCCGCCCGAAATTCTCAGCCCAATCAAAGATGCTCTGAAGCATCCGCAGGTCATGAGAGCGCTATTTGAGACGTTTGACCGCCCCTGGTTTCATCGTCTTTGGACGGTCCAGGAGATGGTACTTGCAAGGGAATTTATCTTTATATGTGGAACGAAGACCCTTACGGAGGCGGAGGTGGACCTTTGTGTGGGAGAGGAAAGCCGGTCTTTGGGCTTACCACCGATTCTAAATTGGCATCGTTATAAAACATGGAAAAGCTTAAACGAGAGTGGCTGGGGCAGACTAAGTGTCGCTCTGCAGCTCTATGGAGGAAGGTTGTGTCAAGATCCTCGCGATAAAATATATGGTCTCCTGGCTATATCCAACCTGATATTCCGCAATCAGATTGTTGTAGACTACCGTTACAGCATTGGCCAAGTCTATCAAATGGCAGCCACGACCTTTATCCTCGAGGAGGGGGATTTGGGGTCGACCTTTTGGGGCCCAAGATTTTACACATCCGAACTTGCATCAGAAGATAAGGAAAAGAGATTTCTTCCCAGTTGGGTCCCTGATTTTTCCAGATATGCTTCCGACCTCGAGTTCGAAGTTTTGAATGGCAGTAATTATGGAATTGACCTTGATCGGTACTTCGGAAGCTCCGGCGGGGGACTAGCCGAAGATGCAATTTACAATACATTCCACAAGGGCAATCAATCTGTCCTGGATTTGACCGGCGTGGTTTTTAGTCAAGTATTGACGCTCGGATCCAGGATTGACATGGGAAGCGAAAACTGGCAGCAGATAGTGCGGCAATGGGAGCCTCGGAATCTGCTTGACTCTCCAAATCACCGAGGAAAGGGTTCGTTCGATGTTTATTGGAGGACGCTACTGTCAGACTGCTCTTACGAGGGACAGAACAGGAGACTCAGTGAGGCGGATATTGATGTGCTCAGGCCGTCGTTTCTTGCGTGGCGCAGCTTCTCGATTGAGGATGACCTTCTAGATAAGGGGAGGAAACCAAGGGGAGGCGTCCATGACGCCGTCCCAGACTCTGATGCGACCCCTTTTCGCAATACCTTTGCGACTCAGCTCGAAAAACGCATAGTGGGAAGAGTTTTCTCCCAATTGAAGAATGGTTGTTTTGCAATGGTGCCTGAAAACTCCGCCGAGGGTGACTGTATTGCCATGGTCCATGGCTCGCGACTTCCTATCGTTATCCGTCAAGTGAATCAAGAACTGATAGCGAAAATTCAGGCTATGAGTGGGGAAATTGGGTGGCAGTTGATCGGGACCGCCTATGTTCATGGAATTATGGATGGGGAGCTGTGGGAAGATGTCGAGAAAGGAATCCGCGTGGAAGAAACTATGTGTATTGTGTGAGGAAGGTCATTTCCGCTACTCACTATGAAACGGGATTCATATTGTCACTGCGCCGCCAAGTTCTCAATATTTGATCACCAAATTGGATTGCTTCGAATTCTGCTCTGGCTTGTTTGTTAGCGGTCGTTTGCGGTGATGTGTAAGTCGTGTGGTGTTCCTCCATGCAAGGCATTGAAAGGCCTGCGTATTATGTAGAACACTACGAGGCTTCGAGTCCAGTGCCATTAAGCAGAAGGTTAAAGTCTGGCTTACTGCGGTGCGATATAGTAAGATGTCGACTTTGCTTTGTACTTCGGCTTCGATGTTAGGTTTTGCGAGGTGATAATAAAGCGTATGTAGCTTATCTTTAGCTAAAGGAAAATGTCAAAAAATATGACGAATGCAGAAAGAGAATACGTAATAAAATAAGGGACGCCTTTATTCCTTGCATACATTCGGTGTTTAGTAATCACTGAGTATAGGAATCAAAGAAATGGAAATATCTATATAAACAAGGAAAGATACTACCTTAATTCTATATCGAGAAAAGAAAACAATCAATCAACCTCTTCAATTATATGATATTCAAATCTTCACGGAAAACATCGGCTTCTCTTGTAAATTGACTTACGTAGTGAGCCAACGTAGGTCATATGTATTGTGCTTTAGTCTTAGAAGAATATTGCTCGGAGAAAATTCCTTTGAGAAAAATTCTCAAAGAAATTTCCGAAGCGATTTCTCCTAAAATTCTAAGGCACTTACGAGAATTCTCTTACAATGTCTACGGTCTTAAGATTATTCTCTTAAGATCTTTAGGGTCGTAAGAGAACTCTCTTAAAAGGATTATCCTAGGAGGATTCTCTTATGGTATCTACGGTCCTAAGCAGTGTGACCAAAAAATAATCAACAAATTGATTACAAATCAAATATTCAACGTTGATTAATTTGATTTTGATTAGGGTGAAGGTTGATTTTGATTTTGATTTGAAATCTTGAATATTTTAACTATTCTGATTACTCACGTGATTATTATTATAATAAAAAAAAGAATATTAAAGAATATTAAATTAAATAAAAATTATACGGCACACATAGCCCATTGTCAGGTTCCGTACTGGTATATGTAGTAGGATAAGCTTTCTGACATGCGACGTCGGATATTGTACCTTTTTGGCCCGCTTAGTGCTGTGGTAAAGCTTATCAACCCTGGCATCTGACATCGCGTCGGCTTTATTTTGTGTTTTGTTACTTAAAGCGTTTTTTTGTTTAATTTTTTAAATTTTAAGTATTGTTCGAAAGTTTAAACAAAAATTTGTAAAATGCTTTTTTTCACTGTATTTAAAACAAGTGTTTTAAAAAAAATCCGAAGTTAAACTACGAACCGAACTAGAAATACTGTTACGGCTTATAGCTAAACTTAAAATAGCACGTTAAAGTGCTAGCGAAAAAGCTTAGTAAGTTTTCGAAGCCGAAAAAGTCTTTAACGTTTAAAAGCCGAAACAGCATTTAGCTTAGTTTAACGAACTAGTACTGTAACAGTCAGCCGAAGGGTTTTCAGCTGTAGGACTTTCAGGGCTGCAAGCGGCACGCTCCGCCCATGGCCAGCCACGGGCTTACAGCTACAGCAGCCACAGGCTTCCAGCTACAGCAGCTCCAGCAGCCACAGGCTCACAGCTACAACAGCTACAGCAGCCACAGGCTCACAGCTACAGCACAGTGAAAGATATAAGGAACAGCTAGAGCTTTCTGAACAAGGCAAACTTGAGTTTTTCTTTCCATGTTAGACTTACAAGCATACTTCTAATATCAATTCATTACTATTGCAACGACATCGCTAGTCACATATTTTATCTGTTATATTGCAATCCCTCCTGCTGCCCTCTATTTGTTACAAGTACAAATAGAAATTGTCGATAAAATTTTTGCAAATTAATACTTAACTGTTAATATTCGTGTACTAGTGCTTAAAGTGCTAGTAGTATGTAACTAAAAGCTTGTTGTAAAATTCTTTATTTAGTTTTTTTTTACAAGTGGCTTTTTTAAGTCGAAAAAAAGACTCGTTTTACTGCAATTAAACGAGCAAACTCGGTATAAAAATTATTAAAATTTTGTGCAGCTTGTGTCACGACCCTGACTTCTTAGACGGAGCTCAGCACCGGACACCCCAGAGCTCGGACGGAGCTCAGCACCGGACATCCTAAAGCTCGCTTATACTGGCCTCCGGCCAGCTTCCTGTATATAGAGCGCTGCTTTCCTTCCCTTCTTCTGTCTGTAGCTTGTTCTCTTAGTTATAGCAATTGATAGTTGTTCACACCTTTAAGTCCTTCCACCTGGATCTACGGATCGAGATCCCTGTTCAGCTTGAGTTGTTACAGTTTGTTGTTTTAAAGCGTAAAACTAGTTTTCGGCTTTTTCGGCTTTAAAATGGTTCCGAAAAACTGTGTTTAAGTAAACTAGCATTTCGTTGACAAAAAGCTAAAGTTTTAAGCTATTTTCGTTATACCGAAACGTTAAATAACGTTGTGCTTTATTTGTAGTACAGCCGAACACGTAATCGATTCGCTTTTGTTTAGTAAGCTACTAGTCCGCATTTGCTTTAAGCTTTTTTCGTAATAAAGATTTTTAAGCAATATACGTAAACGAAGTGCTGTCGTTTAAAAAATCTGAGTTTCGGTATTTCGGAAAAAGCTTTTTTGAGTATAGCCGAAACTTGTGCCGTTTATTAAGTTTAGACTTATAGTTGCTATTAAAAAATAAGCTGTTTAATAGTAACGCGTTTAAGTTATTTTTGTCACGATCACGATCCTATGAGCCTGTTGGGGCGTAATGTAGGTGCTTCAATACGAGAATACTAAACTAAGGAGGAAAGGTGTAGCTGTTGCTGTGGCATCCCTAACATAAAGACCATGACCACGTGACCACAATAGGCGAGCTGGTAAGCGAACCAATGGGCGTCTGGTGCGATATTGAGGACCGTGACAATTTTTTCCGTTTCGAAGTAACCGAAAAGTTGAAAGTTTTTTTACTAAAAAAAACTAAGTTGCTTAGTTTTGTAGCTATTAACTGTTTTAGCAACACACAAAACTAGCTGTTTAAAAGTTGAATAAAAGTTTTTAAAATATTAGCTACTTGCTGATTTAATTGATTGCGTATGTTTTTTTTAGGTTTTTTGCTAACTGACGAACGACTCGTTTTTTCAAAAGCAGCAGTTAACGACTGTGTTTGACTCGTTGTTTCAAAAGTAGTACAGTCGTTTAATTAAACCAAAAAAGTACTTTTTGTCGAAAAAAGTTTAAAAAGCGTTTTTTGTCTTTTTTCGACGAGCTTCTTTTTTGTAGTTGTTATAAGCATATTGTCGTAAAGTTGAATTTAAAAGTAAAAAGAAATAGTAGTAGTAGTTCAACTCGACTAATTAAAAAAAGCAGGCTTAACTAGTATATACTGAAAGCTGAAGTTAGTATATACAAGCTTTGACTTTGGCTTATATCTTTACAGACTTCGTCTGTAGCGTCGTGGAATAGTCGTTACGGTTCTGATTTAATACAAAAGAAAAGGATATTGTTAAGCTCCGTTTTCGGAAAGTTTGTTGAGCTTGTTTTAATGTAACAACTTAAGCTGAACAGGGATTTCGATCCGTAAATCTAAGTAGAAAAACTCAAAGGTGTGAACAACTATTAATTGTTATAACTAAAAAAACAAGCTACAGGCAGAAAAAGGAAAAAAGAGTAGTGCTTTATATACAGGACACTGGCCAGGGGCCAGTGTAAGCGAGCCCTGTAGGGTCAGTCGCCAAGCCCTGGGATGCCGAGCCCCGTAGCAACAGGGGCCAAGCTCTACCGAGCTTTGCGGTGTCTGGCGCCAAGCTCGAGATAGGGCCAGGGCCGTGACAAAGAGAGGTTTGGAGGAGGAGTTGTTTATATATTATACGGGATTGCCAAATTATTATTACAAAGCAATAGGTAGATTATTCAGCCTGGAACATTTTGGCAGTTTCGCGTGTCTCCTAAACCTGTCACTCAGCGGGTCTACAAGTAGTTATTTTCTAGATGGTACGTACGCTGTACGAGGCTTCTGTAGCTATTAGCTTATTCTCGAACCCCTTCTTTTAGCAAAGTTTTGATCAAAATATTCTGTGCAGCATTCACGTGCGGCGCCATGGCCGCACCTCCGGTCCCTGGCGCTGCTCTGTGGTTGGCAACGGTACCTTGCAGAGCATGGGTGCACAGCCACAAGTATCAGGGGCTGTCTTCGTCCTCCGAAGGAAGTACTATAGGTCGTCATTCTGAAGATCAACGCTTATCATCTCATCCTCTTGGAACAACCCTCCACAAAGTCCGCATGGTAGACGTCTCGAGGCATCTGAAATAGCCCTTTGATAAGCCTTCGTAACTGGACCGGTTCTAAACCCAAGTCTCTGCAAGCCTGTTTATTGGATATAAGAACCATCAGTTCCTTTTTTGAATCCCACACCTTTTTGATTGTAGCATAGCCAATAGCTGCAAGCTTTTGTTCTCGAGTATAGGATCGTCTGCGTAGATCACCGTTGGCTGAAGAGCTGGAGTCTGATTCGTCATCATTCTCGGCTTTGAATTGAGCTAATAGGCCATCTGCGGTAGCAGCAATAGGAGTTGTATTGCGGCGCGCTAGCTGAAGGGCATGAAGGGTGCGACGTTCAGCTAGAGGCTTAGGTTTCGGGCCGGGTTTAGGAGCTGAAATTGATAGATTTGGTATAAGAGAAGGTTTAAGTGGTAAAGCTTGAGCAGCAATCTCGAATGGGTTCGACATCTTGTTGAGTAGGCTTGATATCAAGGAATTAGTGATACGATTAGAGTGAGACGGTTTGAAATAAGATTTCAATGTACGCGTTTCATTGGTGGATGAGTGATTACTAAGCAATATTCTAAGATTTTGGCATATAAGACCCCTTTTGGTATAATCCCTCTTCTAGAGAGGGTCATTTGTCTCGCACGGGCCACATTTGGGGGGGGGGGGGTTATATGCTAGTTAATACGGTATCTGTTGGTATAACATCACATGATAATATCAACACTTACCTCTTTTTAGCTGAGCTCTGAATCAGGGGTAATATACTCCATTTCTGTCTACTATTTAATAGAGTAGTTGCTCCCTCATAAAGGGGGCATGCATCAATCAATCGTTCTATTCTAATGTGTTAATTATTCACCAGTATCGTGATATCACCCCGAGAGAAACCAACAGTATCTTCATCCTGATCAACGATATTTTCGGCAGTAGGATTAACAAATTCGTCAACTGTCCATAAGTCTTGAACCCTTAATATCTCAGCCATTTGAGCTTGAAGAGCCTCTTGATCGGTAGCGTCTTCAGCTGCAATTTCGACTTCTGTATTGACTGGTCGTCCGTCTCCAGGACCAGGCTGTATAGGCGGTGCGCAACCAGGTCCGAGCGACGGAGAGCGAGCGGATGCCGGCAACTAAGCCCAAGCCAAACTATCGCCAACTCCACGATATTGGCAGGCATGCCCAGAAACGAAGTGAAAGGGAAAACTAACCCCACCGGCAGGACGTCAGGTGACGGGCTTGGTGGGCAGATCGCCCCGTCGACACGCAAAAGCGTCCGGATCGAATTCTATTAGGCTTAGTGTGGCTTATCTTTGTTCATTGGTCAACTTTAACTTTTTGGGGGCTGGGCAACCCCCCACCTACGAATATCTGCCTATTCGGCTATCGCGGCGCCCCTTTTAAGAATATTCTTATTCGTAACTCGAGTGCCGCGATAGAGAAATAGCTAAATATTCGTAGGTGGCGCACGCCCCAGTTGCGAATGACCCCATTCCTGAATGGTGGAGACCCCTTCGGGAATAGGGGGGACCCCATAGACCGATAGACCCTATTCGTGAATGGGGTCTAGCCATTCCCGAATGGCTATATTCGTGTATGGACTACAACATATATACTCGTAGTTTCACCATAGTTAGAACTTAACACTCAATCAATCACTCACTCAAGAATACAATAGGCACTCACGTTAGGAACGTGGTGGTGCCCCGTATTAGAGTGAACCCATAGATAATGACGAAAATACAATAGATCCTATTTCTAACACTCCAGGCTTCCACACCTTTTCTGCTGAGGTAAATCGCCACAACTTTTAACACTTATTCCCATAACCTCAATTTCCTGACCCCCATCTCTTGGCCTCACTTCTAGTGAAATTGAAATGTTTTGCCTACTCCCCGATCAAGCCTGACATTTCTTGATTTCCGAACGTAAGTCTTGAAGATCCTGCTGCGTTATCTGGATATGCTTCTCCTTCTCGAACTTTGCCTGCTCGGTCGCAGAAGCCACCAGTTTCCTTGCTCTTGCTGCTGCGATCATCACAAGGGCGTATTTATTAGGGACACCTTTTAAACAGTCCTCGATAGTGATCCTGGCTCGTTTCTCATGGGCGCTTTTTTCAGAGACCGCAGTGCCGAGAGCGTCGAGACTCTCTATGTTGCGTTGTTGTAATATTTGGAGAGGCTCAGTGGGTGCTGCTGTCGAAACAGCTGCGAAAAGGAAGGAGGCAGTGAAAATAAGGTCGGACGCTTTCATGTTGACTCTTTGCACCTGAATGTGGTAGAGTAGAAATCTAGACCGACGAAATGATGGCACTCTAGCCAAATTTAATTTGATGTTTGGGGTGCCTAATACGCTTGGGATGTTTGGGATGCTTGAGATGTTCTGCCTCTATATATAAGAAAGGCGACAAGGAATTAAGGATTCAGAGATTTCTTTGGACAGCCTCGTGATGATCCTCTGAATTAAATCCTATACATACGTAATAAGCGATAAGGAATCAAGGATTCGGAGATACTTTGGTGTTAAAATAACACAGCCCAGCGATCCTTTGAATTAAATCCTAATATGCCTTCGTAATTAAGCTTGCTTAATAAGAAGGGCTTCGAAGAGTGCCAGCCCATCTCTTTCGCGGAAGCTGCTGACTAATAAGTGCGCTCGTGACGGGTTTCAATACACTTACCACCCTCGTAGGTTTATGGGTAAGGCTACACTTACACCATGGTGTACGTTAAGAATTCTGACTAAGCACAACGTACCCCACCAAGCCTGTAAAGCACAGCCTACCAGCCCTAAAACACAGCGTGATCAGCCCTAAAACACACTGCGACCAGCCTGTAAACACAGCGCAACCAGCTTGTAACGTACCTGACGGGTCAGTGGAACAGATAAGTCAGTGAAACACGCAATTTTACCGCAAAAACGCGCTTTTTCAAACTGTACTATTTTAAGTACTATTTGTCACGGCACGTAGAATAAGAGCAACGGCTCAAAGTAATACGGGTAAGAATCGAGAATAATAGAACTACAGGACTATGGAGGCAGAGAGGGAAGCATATATACAGGTGTTTGGGCGTTCCGCGTGATCCCCAATGTGGATGCCTTACGGGCTGTTAGGCCATAAAGGAGCTGTAGGCGCGCCAGCGCCGTGACACTATTTTATTAAAATTATTAAAACTTAATATATAACAATTTAATTGTAGTTTGTATACATAATTTAAGTTTGAAGCTAATACAATTAATAGTTATTTAGAAACTGAAATTACAGGGATTATTTTAGCGTGAAATGTTATATTTATATATTTATAATACTAAAGCTTTCAAATTTTAAAATATTGTTTGTTTATATACTTGAAATATTATATTAAAAAGTTTAACTTTTTAAAATAAGTAATAACTAAAATAGCACGGTTTGAAAAAGCGCGTTTTTGCGGTAAAATTGCGTGTTTCACTTGTAACAACTCAAGCTGAACAGGGATCTCGATCCGTAGATCTAGGTAGAAGGACTCAGAGGTGTGAACAACTATCAATTGTTATAACTAAGAGAACAAGCTACAGGCAGAAGAAGGAAAGGAGAGTAGTGCTTTATATACAGGACACTGGTCAGGGGCCAGTGTAAGCGAGCCCTGTAGGGTCAGTAGCCAAGCCCTGGGATGCCGAGCCCCTGTCAGGTGCCAGAACACAGGTAGAGTGACTAGTCTAGTACGTGCGGAATGATCTATTGTATCGATTGTAGTATTATAACGCATACAGAACACAAGCTATTCTCTACGGTACCACTCTTGTTCTTCACCCCTCCTTATAGCCATCGGTACGCCATCGACTCCATACGTGGTGTGTCGCATTGTGTGTAGCATGTGAGTGGGTCGGGCTCGACCCCTGTCTGGACCCTGACAGCCCCGTAGCAACAGGGGCCAAGCTCTACCGAGCTTTGCGGTGTCTGGCGCCAAGCTCGAGATAGGGCCAGGGCCGTGACATCACTGACTTATCTGTTCCACTGACCCGTCAGGTACGTTAATACAACTAAAGCTTAAATAACTTGGTTTTTTGCTTACATAGTTATGCTATTGCATTTTTTAAAAACGTACTGTTAGTATTAAAGTTACTGTTGGTTTCGCTGTGTTCTTACCTTCCACGGGGCAAAAGGCGTAGCTTCGTAAAGCCACGCTCTTGCTCTTGATGGATATGGTAATTGTTGTTGTATTAGGTTCTTGTAACGTACTGGGTAGCCCTGGGCCTAGATAGCTGGACTTGGGGCTCGTTGGTTGGCATGGTATATATGAAATAAACTAGACACTGCTCTTCACTAAGAAGTGAAACGTTACAAGTATAACAAAATAAACTGTCACAGACTAGGTTCACTCATGAGCTTAGTATGCGTGGGTCGCGTGCGCAGAGATATCGTGATGATATTGTTGTCTAGAGAACAGGAGAACTCATGAGGAGATCTTCACTAAAAAATAGGAGGTTCCGCATGCTTGGCGAGCTTGGCAAGCTAAGGGCCTGTGCTTTCCCCGTGACATAAACTATATTGCTAAACTATAATGAAAGTTGAGCACGAAGCTCCTAAACTACGAAACTACGAGTCCTTATATACTATGGTTGGGCTGGAGTCCCATGGAGTCCTTGGAGTCCAGATGGACTCCCAAGACTTCTCTGGACTCCATCACGTGACCAGTCCCAAACCTGGGTCCTACTAACCGTCGTACATAATACTTAAATACTGTTAGTCGAAATAATAAATTTTAAGTACTTTGTTCGTTTTATATTAAATTTACACTTTTTAATATCGGTTTATAAGTTTACAGTTTGCAATCGGTCGATTACTTGTTTAACGTGTGTTTTGTATTGTAGCTCGTTTTTAGAATAAATAAAAATATCGTTAAAATATACTGTGCAAATTACATTTAGCAAATTTCGAAAAATATCGTTAATATAGTTTTAGAAAGTTGTTAGCTCGTTAGCAAAGCCAAAAAGCAAAACTTTGTACTAAAACAAGCTATAGTGTAACGACGCAAGGAATCACGGGCTAGAATAGAGGCATATGGGAGTGCGTACAATAGGCTGATAGTGATTGCCTTATAGGTCTACCTACGAAGGATACAAAAACATGAGGAACAACTGTAGAGAGTGGGAGCAGGCCTTATATAGGCGACTCCGACTCTCCTCCGTATCGGCTCTGAAACCCCTCATACCCTGATCTTCAGCCTCCTGATCCCGTGCCATGGCCTCCGTGTCGCACCTTGGGCATACCGGTTGTTACATATAGCAAGTGCGAAATACTGTAAGTTTTTTAAATTAAAAAAAATTCGAACCCAGTAAATGTCACGTCCCGACCCTGGTCGAGCACGTGCCCTGTTGCCGAGCCACTAGGGCTCCCTCATGTACATATAGCCTGCTCTCCCCGAGCCCCTTTTCCTTCCTCAGCTTGATATTCTCGTATTGCACCACCGTTGCCCTCTGTATCTGTAGATCCACAGCGCGTGCCGTGACAGTAAAAAGCTTAACGAATATCTAGTTTTGTGAAAACTTTAGCTTTGTTTAGCTTAGTTAAAGTTTCGTCGATTAGTAGCAACGAATACCGGTTTTTTTTAGTTAAGAAATTGTAAGGTGCTGGAGTAGTGTGGCACAAGTCAACTGCAATTCTGATACAAGACTAATCTCTACCCTCTCTACTACGTCCCGAGTCCCCTACTTATACCCTCCGTACCCCTGGCGGCTGCCCACGTGCCTATATGTGCCCAGCATCATGGCTCTTACCGAGCGGCTCCTTGCCCTTTTAGCACGTGACATCTTGGCACCTGACAGTGCCTCCTTCTCTAGAACGTCGTCCTCGACGTTCAAGCCGGCATTACAAACTTCAGGTGCTATTTTGAATACAGTAAAAGCTGGGTACAATAAAACAATCAACAATACCCGCCCTAAATGAATAGAAATGAGCAATAATCGAATCTCAGACTATAAGTAAGCGGTTCTTTTCCGCTTCCTTTCCTTCGACTTTTTTGTTATTTCAAATGTAGGTTCTCGGTGATACTTCTGCACTACCTTATCGGCGTTTTGAAAGTTTTCTGCGGGCTCCTATAAGTTTTCCGCAGGAGAATACCCCTTTTAGCGTACTAAATACTTCATTTTTTTTTTTGTGGTTCGGTAGGCTTGAATAGCCTTCATTTCGTACTCTTCTTCTTCTTGTACTAGAACAGCCGGCGGTTTTTTCACGGCTTCTTTACGCTCATGCTACGGCTTTAACAAAAACACATAAAACACATTGTGGATCTTGTAGGATAGCGGTAGCTCTAGCTTGTAAGCTTGCTCGTGATCTTTTATGATTTCCACGACTTCGAATGGCTCTAAATACTTATCTGCAAGCTTGCGGCTAAGCCTAAGTTGTCGAATGTTTTTTGACGCCAGCATTACTTTTTTTTTACACAGAAACGGGTTGGCTTGTACTTGGCGTCGTAGTACTTTCTGTGCTTTTCGCGGGCTTTCCGGAGGTTGCTCGAAAGCTTTTCTCGTTCTTCTACTAATAGCTTGATCCTTTTTTCAGCTGCTAGCACTTTTCTTTCGGGAACGTCGTTCTCGACGTTCAGGCCTAGCTTAGGATCGAAGCCGTAAAGTAGCCTAAACGGTGTGCTGCCGGTGCTTGAATGGACAGAGTTATTGTATATGAATTCCGCTAAAGTCAGTTTCGAAACCCAGTTATTTTGTCTGTAATTGCAATACGTTCTCAAATAGAATTCCAGAGTTTAATTCTGTTTTTCTGTCTGGCCGTCTGTCTGTGAATAGAAAGCGGTAGAAAGTCGGCGGCGAACCTTAAAGTAATACATAAAGTCTCTTTAGAATTTGCTTGTGAAAACGAATCTTTTGTCGGTAGTAATTCTTTTCGGGGATCCGAAATCTTTATAAATGTAGTTTATAAACAGATCCGCAAACTCATAAGCTTGAATATTCTTCCGTACAGCTATATAGCGTGCTAGTTTAGTGTATTTGTTAACTATAACTAGTATAGAGTTATATATTTGGTTGTGCCTTTTGCTAGACGGTAAATCTGTAATGAAATCCATAGTTATCTTTTCCCAAAGTTTCAAAGAAATAAGAATCGGGGCCAACTCGCCGTAAGTTCGGTGCTTTCTCGGCTTGCTTCTTTGGCATTTCGCGCACGTCTTGACATGACCTTTGACATCCTTTTTCAAGCTTGGCCAATAGTACTTTCGGCTAATTAGCTCACGCGTTTTGCGTACGCTAAAATGGCCAGCAAGCTCTTTATCATAATGTATGTGAATGATTTCCGCACGTATTGATCTCTCGTCAGGGACATATACAGCTTTTTTATGACGAAGTAAGCCATTTTTGTGGCCTATGCTCCATAGCTTTCTGCCCCCGGTTCGGCTTCGTTTCGTAGTCTTTTCGGTAATCTTTCGGACTAAGAAGAGATCAGTCTTTTGTAGTTTCGTCAAAACATCCCGAATCGGCTTCGTAATTCTACTATACACCGTTTCGGTCGATAGCGACATAATCGCTACTTTCCGTAGCACGCGCTGTTTGCAACCAGTTATACTAGCAGCAAGCTTAAACTCAATTCTCTGGATTACGCCGCAAAACTCTCTGGCCTATAATTTTGTTATGTTTGTTTGTAGCTTTAGCATCTCGCCGGTTCGAAAGTGTTTATCTTTCTGGGTAAACGCGACTTCACACGAGCGCGCTCAGCTCGTGCTACCTGGAAGTACATTTTCTAAATAAGCCTTAAATGTATGAAATAGTCCTGCTACACGCAGTTTGTCGTATAAAGTCGGAAAAAACGTTTTCGCTTTTTCTCCGCCGTTACCCCGATCTTGTAACAAATAAAGGGCAGCAGGAGGGATTGCAATATAACAGATAAAATATGTGACTAGCGATGTCGTTGCAATAGTGATGAATTGATATTAGAAGTATGCTTGTAAGTCTAACATGGAAGGAAAAACTCAAGCTTGCTTTGTTCAGAAGGCTCTAGCTGTTCCTTATATCTTTCACTGTGCTGTAGCTGTGAGCCTATGGCTGCTGTAGCTGTTGTAGCTGTGAGCCTGTGGCTGCTGGAGCTGCTGGAGCTGTGAGCCTGTGGCTGCTGGAGCTGCTGTAGCTGTGAGCCTGTGGCTGCTGGAGCTGCTGTAGCTGGAAGCCTGTGGCTGCTGTAGCTGTAAGCCCGTGGCTGGCCATGGGCGGAGCGTGCCGCTTGCAGCCCTGAAAGTACTACAGCTGAAAAACCTTCGGCTGACTGTTACAATCTAGCATCGACTCTCTATTCAGCATCGACTCTTTATAGTCCGGCCTCCGTAAAAGTCCGTCTGCAGAATTAGTCGTGCCTGGTTTAAATTCAATTACAAAATCAAACTCGCTTAAGCTTTCGGCTCATTTTGCTTAGCGGCCTGTAAGTTTTTTTTTTGTCATGAAATACTTCAAATTGTTATAGTCAGTGCGAACCGTAACGGTATTAGTACTGCCTCGGAAGTATTGCTTCTATTGTCGAAAAGCATAAACTATAGCTATTAGCTCTATGTTATGAGTATTATATCGAGACTTAACAGAGCTGAGCTTTTTTAAGTAAAAAGCGACAAAATGCCATTTAGCTTCCTTTTTTTTTTCGAACAGCTGTGAAAGAATTCCAGCTATAGTCTATTTAGAGCCGTTTGTCTTTATTTTGATTTTTCGTTGCGAATCGAAATGCCTGAGCAAAAGTGCTTTTTGGAACTTTGTTTTCAAGACTTCAAAGCTCGCTAACGTTTCGGCTTTTATTTGAAAAAAAACCGTAAAGTCTTTCATTTTCTTAAGAAGGTCCGTTAGCGGCACGCATGTTCGAGCGTACTCTTTAATGAACTTTTTGTAGAAGTTAGTAAACTTTAAAAACACTTAAATATGTAAGGTGCTGGAGTAGTGTGGCACAAGTCAACTGCAATTCTGATACAAGACTAATCTCTACCCTCTCTAATACGTCCCGAGTCCCCTACTTATACCCTCCGTACCCCTGGCGGCTGCCCACGTGCCCATGTGTGCCCAGCATCATGGCTCTTACCGAGCCGCTCCTTGCCCCTTTAGCACGTGACATCCTGGCACCTGACAGCTAGCACGGACGGGCTAGCACAACCAGGTAACCAGCACAGTTAGTTATAGAGTAAATTTTAACAAAATACAAGTAATTAAAAACTAAAAACTTTTTAAAACAGTTAAAAAAGTTCAATTATTTTTAAAATTTTGCAATTTTTACAGAAAGTTTATTCGAAACTACAACTAAATAGCAGCACCGCTAATTTAGTTAATTTGTGCTGATTATAAATTTGTTTTTAACAGCAAGTACACTTAAACATTTAACAAGTTTAAAATTATGCTAATAAGTACTCCGTTATTAGCTTACTATAACTTAAACAGCTAGTATATACTTGAAACGAACGTTTTCGATATAATAGTAACAGCCGTGTTTTTTTTTTAAAAAAAACTTAACACTAAATAGTACTTTGTAAAATATTTTTTCAAAACTATAACTTTTACAAAAACTAATTACTTAATTTACAACAAAAAAATGCTAACTATTATTAAAGCTTTACAGTATTAGCATACTAAACTCGAAAGCACTAAAAATTATATTAAAATAATTACAAACTACAAAACTTTAAAATATTTTATATTTAGCAAATTACTGTTAATTAAACAAATTCGCTAAACTGAATTTTTTTTTCGATACTATTTTAAAATATTTTACAAGCTAAGCAAACACAACAAAGCCGACTTTTTAATACAACAAAACTAAACGAAAAGCTTAAACAAAACAAAACAAAATAATCGAAACTAAACTTTTTTATTTTTAGTACAACTCGATTACCGGATTTTACAAAAACTCGAAATAAACCGTATAGTTTTGGTTTTATCGCTAGTCGAAAAACAGCTAAATTTAATAAACGAAATTTTTAAACAAACCGAACTGTTTTAAATTTAAACCGTGCTCGAAAACTAAGTTAAAAAAAGCAAAAATAGCTACAGTTTAAAAAACGAGTTGCTGAAAAAAAAGCCGTTTTGTAATAGCCGAATTAGTTTGCACAGTTTTAATTGCAACATTACACTGTAGTTTAACAACAGTTTACTTAAGCTAAAACCAAACTAAAAAACTAATTAAAAAACAGTACTACTAGCTCGAAATAAACAACGATATTAAACGTTTCGTTAGTAATTGCTACGTTTGCTGTAAATTTAAAGTTTTTAAAAACAAAACTTTAAAACTTTTACATTTACTGCTAATACCGAATTGCTTTTAGCAGTATATATCAGTAGATTTTAAAAATATGCTTTTTAATCGAAAAAGTATAAATATAGTTTGTGTGTTTATAAACAAATTAAACAAACGTTTTATTTCGATTTTTTGCAATAAAACAGTTAACGCTAAAACTATAGCTTAGCTGTACTTAGTGTATATTTATAAATACTATAGCTTTGCTACTATTATAATTGTTGAGAATTGGTGGTGTAGCCCACCCGTAAGGCATGGGCCATACCTTATGTAATAGCTTAGTCATCAGTGAAAGGGGTTTTACCCTTTCACTGAGCGACCTCCAAATAGTTCTAAAATCAAGTCAATTCATCCTCCCTGAACCACTGCACTTGAGCAGACTTTGCGTACAGCACAAGCTTCCACTAATACTTATTTAACAGGTTATAAGCCCGGCTTTGCACTGTAAGTGTACGAAAGAAGCCAAAAAAAAAAGCCAATCGAAAATAAAGTAAACTGTCAAAAACGACTACCTGCAGTCTAACGAACTTATTACAACAGTAAAAGCTATACAAAAAGCAACGAACAGCCAATAATACGGAAGCAACGGACTGCTAAAAGCAACGAACCGCTAATAAAACAGCAACGGACCGCTAGTCGAACTTACGAAGAATATAAATTGCTATTTCAATTATATCAACAAAATCCCAACTCGGAAGCTACTGTACGACAGCTTTTACATTTTATTTACAACACGAAAGCTACTATACGACAGCTTTTTACTTTTTATTTCGAACTTTGCTAAACGTGTTCAATAAAAAGCTAAGCGCAATTCGACATAGATTATATTAGCAAAGCAAAGCGACTTGTAAAAACACTTAGTCAAGAAATATAGCAAGAATAGTTTAAGTTATTTGAACTATATATAATTAAAGAAAAGATAAATTTCGTTTTAAAGAAAACAGTAGCAAAATACGCATAAATTGTTTTTATACTTAAAACAAACGGAACGCCGAACGAGTTATAAAACATTAAAAAAAAAAAAAGCACAAAATACATTTGCGAAAACACTTTATATGCTAACAATTTGCGTAGATTTTACCGACGACGAATATATAAAAAATTCGAGTTTGTAAAAGAAAATAAATGTAAGGTGCTGGAGTAGGGTGGCACAAGTCAACTGCAATTGATACGAAGACTAATCTCTACCTTCTCTACGACGTCCCGAGTCCCCTACTTATACCCTCCGAACCCCTGGCGGCTCCCTACGTGCCCATACATGCCAAGCCTCAGTGCCTTTACCGAGCCCCCCTCAGTGCCCCTTAGCACGTGACATCCTGGCGCCTGACAATAAACAAATTTGCGGCTTAAATACTTTAAGTCTCGACTGCAAACTCGCCGTGAAAATCTGAATAAGCTTACAACGTTCAAAATAGAACTAAACGCAAGCATTCAAAGCTTTTGGATCAAGCTTAAAAAGCTACGACGTCGTGTTACGGATGCCGAGCTTACTTTAGCTATAGTCTTCAATAAAAAACGACTGTTCGAATACTTTTTTGCAAAATTACTTTTAAACTACGCAGTAACTCGCGCAACGTTAAATGCCTAACTAAGCTTAACTGTTCAAAACAAGCTGTTTATTTTGCAAACTTAAAAGAACTAGCTTAAAGCAAATCAGATTAAAACTGCGGCAATCGCAGCTTAGCAGCTTGCAAACTGCAAAGTATACTTCGAGACTCGGAGCACAAGTTTTAAAGCCGAAAAGCTAAAGTGCTAGCTGTGCGAAAGCCGTAACTACCGGTTTACTAATTGCAAATAAAAAAAAATTGCTAAAACTACAGTTCGCGAAAAGCGACAAGCCTAACGCCGACGTCGTGATCAATAAAGCACTCAGAAATCAAAGCACAAACGTGTAAAAAAAAAACATTACGGAGCTAAATCAGATTTAGAAGCGTTATTGTTAAACTTCGACTTAAAAAAGCTTATTTACGACTCGGACAATAATAAAACGGCCGCGATTTCTTTAGAAAGCGCCCGTAAAAAATTTTGTTTCTAATAAGCTTTAAACTCCGAAGCTTTTTTTTACATAACTGACCAATTCTACTTTTTTAAGCGCTTATTAGTTAAAATACTGAAACGCAAAATAAAAGTTAAAAAAAAGCAGTTAAAATCAGATTACATAAATACGGTTGAACTACGAGTAAAAAGCAGAAAATTTCTTTTGTTGTCAAATGTATTATACGTTTTTAAACTAAAAGTAAATTTTTTTTAAACAAGAAAGTTTATGCAAATAGTTTTACAAGCTTTTTCGACGATAAATGCATATAGTACAAAAAAAATGACTGTACAGTTATTACAGCACGCTTTACGGATAAAGTTTATATAATTACTAATATCGCTAACAGCTACAATAAAACAGCGTTTATAACAAAAAAACTGCATAAACTATTTTTTAAGTTCGGCTTAAAAAACCAAGTAAAAAAAGCTTAGCTAACAACTTTTTTTGAAATAATTTTAAGTTAGCTAAAAAAGCTCGTTTCGGACTTGCAACTTTGCTGCTGTGCTTTTTTTGCGGTTGAAAAGTTAAATACGAATATAGCAAATTATTCAGCTACGAACCGCAATAGTAAAGCAACGGCTTGCTATTAGTTGTATTACCGACAATTTGCACATTTTGGAAAAAAAGTAATTTGTAAGCTTTATACTGTAACAATACTAAAAAACAAAATCAAGGTTCTACTTTTTAACTACGTTTATAAAGTTTGTGCATTAACCAAAATAAAAAACCGCTTTAACTGTAAACTAACACTATAAAAACTTTACATTTTCGATTTAGTGTTCGTAAACGTATGCAAACTTTTTTTTACTACAGCTCGCGAAAATAAATATTTTGCCGAAATGATCGATAACGCAACTCGGAAAATATAGACTTTTACTACGAAAACTAAAAAAGAAATAGTTTTTTGCTTACGGTTTTAAAAAAAACAAGTAAAACTAGAGTCCGGCTGTAAAGTTGTAAACGTAAAGTTAAACAACACCGCAAAGCTAAAAAAGTTTTTAAACGATTAGTGCCGACAAAATAGTATTCGACTATAATATACTGTCGTTTACGAATCTTATTAAAATAGTGTTGCGGAAAAGTGTATTTAAACAGCCGAAAACTTTGTAAAAGCTATACTTAAAAAAGCAGGCTTATTTATAAAGTTTTAGAATAAAGCTGTAAAAACTAACGTATATTTGCGGAATTGTACTGTAACAGAGCTAATAATTAACGACAATGTTAAATAGGTATTAGTGGAAGCTTGTGCTGTACGCAAGGTCTGCCCAAGTGCAGTGGTTCAGGGAGGATGAATTGACTTAATTGTAGAACTATTTGGAGGTCGCTCAGTGAAAGGGGTTTTACCCTTTCACTGATAACTAAGCTATTACATAAGGTATGGCCCATGCCTTACGGGTGGGCTACACCACCAATTCTCAACAGACAAAAGAATTTCACTCGAAAAAGCTTATACAACATCGGGAAAAAAAAAAAAATTGTCGTTGGCACGCTGTTGGCACGCTGTTGGCACCGTTGGCATACTGTTGGCATGCCATTGGCACCTGTAACGTCGTAAACGCATGTCCAAAATTTTGGCACCAATAAAATAAAGTGATTTGCCAACTGGCTGCCAACAACACTAATTACTTTATTTAAGCAGTTGAATTAGTATGATATATTAATGCTATAAGCATTATATATGTTATTGGCTCGAAATGTGCTTTTAGTTAATTAGGTTTGATTTGCGTTATTAGTTATAATGTTATCGATCACTTTAATAAAGTCAAGAACGCTGTAAATGTCAATTGTGCAAATCAAATGTATTAGTTCAGTAGGTCATAAAACGCTATTGGAGCAAATAACACAAAACACTCTATTAGGTAAATTAGATTATACGAGTTATATAGTGCGTGTGCTATTTCGAACAACTAGAAATAATCGTTTAAAGTGATAAAGCTAATATTATTAAATAGAGCAAACTTATGCTAGAAACCGCTCTTTTTAACCGTCCCGGAACTACTGTATATAAAACGGCTTTCTACACAAAACGTTTTTTAAACTGCCATTTAAACCGTCCTTTAGTTTAACTGTTCTAGAACTACTGTTTACTAAAACTCTTTTTCAAGCCGTTTGATCGTTAGCTTCTATTTAACGCGCTCTAAAACTTGTTGAAAGCAAAACACTTAACTGCTACCTTTTTTTATTCATTTCTTTCCGCTTCCGCTGTTTCTGGAAACTGGTCGCTCGAGTCAAAAACAACAACTTATTCTAATTCGTTATTTTGTATTCGACTAAACATATCTGTCAAGTTTTCTTGACAACACATTGCGTGTTTATTGGCATTTCTTATGTTTTTTTCCTAAAACGCACAAGTTGTCCAAAATAATGTGTTATTTGCCGGAAGATTTAACATTATTATCAAGTCGGCTTATAACAAAGTTACAGGAACAGTAAAATCTTCTAATTCGATACTTGCTTTTGCATAATGAAAATGAATTCTAAAGTCGCTTTGAGCAAATTGATTTAATATTGCAATACATATTAGTAGTAAACAAACTGCAACACGAATTAACTTATTTGATTTTAGCTTTTTAAATGCGAATTCTTGTTTCTGCAATATTATATTACTAAATAATACAATTAGCATAGTATTAGTATATTAACTATGTTTGTTGACTTTCGTTTAAGTTTTAAAGAAAATTGAACATTGCTTGGAACAGCTTGTTGATTGTTAATATCTTTGTAAGTTTCACTTTTTTGCTCTGTTATAAAAAGTGGTTTGTGTTAGCAATATTTTTTCTTTTTCTTTTTTATATAAATATACTTACTTGAATCGAACATATTATTTTTTTGATCGCAGTTATCAAGCTTATTTGCATTAGATTTATGCGTTTTGTCAGGTGCCAGGATGTCACGTGCTAAAGGGGCAAGGAGCGGCTCGGTAAGAGCCATGATGCTGGGCACATATGGGCACGTGGGCAGCCGCCAGGGGTACGGAGGGTATAAGTAGGGGACTCGGGACGTAGTAGAGAGGGTAGAGATTAGTCTTGTATCAGAATTGCAGTTGACTTGTGCCACACTACTCCAGCACTTTACATTTTAATCTCTCTTCAACGAGGTGTAGTTCGGCGCGAGTTAAAAAGTATCGTACTCAACACGCTATAGTATCGAAAGGAAAAGAGAAAGCAGTTGGACTTGCTTTTACAACTCGTCGACCTATTACTCGATCTTCTACAAAGAATCCAAGCTTTGACCCACCGGCAATTACCAGCACAATTAAAGTGCACATAAAACCAGAAAAGAGTAAATACTCGGAAAAGATCGAAGATGAAACGCTCCAAAAACGACAAAGAAACAACGACGTCGTTTCGGACACACAAGATACACTAGCTTACGAGTTATCTCGTGTAGAAGACTTTCAAAAGGAGATACGCCAAAAGAAGCAGCGCAAAAGGCAAAAATCTTACAACAAGGCAAAAGAGATCCAAGCAGTCAGAAAGAAGCGGAAAGCTTTGGAGGAGCAAGTGCGTGCTCTCGACAGCAGTAAGGAGGATCAGGCATTAGAAAAAGAAACGAGTACGAAGCGGCGTCGACGCTCAGCTGAAACGCCATTAAGCGGGGAAGAAGCCTATAGACGGCCAGAACGCCAGCTATACTTTCAGCTGTTCGTGCCCAAGCCAACAAAATTGCTTCTATTCAAAAGGAAAGCCTATTAGAGGTGCAAGCTTTTGTGTCAGCTGCGGAACGCTGTTTCAAGAAAGATAATAACCACTATTTCCTCAACGACACGCAGAAAATAGACTATTGCGTGATCGCTTTCGACACAATGACGGAACGAAGGTGGGCCGGCTACGAATCAGATGTAGGAATTGGCAACACTACATGGAAGAATTTGTTGTTTTCTTTTTGATTTGATTACAAATAAAACAATCGAGAGCTAAATACAGCCACCAGGCTGGAAAACGCCAAGCAACGAGAGAATCAGTCAGTCGAAGCTTTTGCATTGCACTTAGAAACACTTGAGAGAAAGCTGGGAATTGTAATGACGCTTAGCGCCAACGAACGCTGTTCGGGAAGCTCCGTAATAAGCTGAAAGCTCGTATTCTACGGCATAGCGAGGTCCCTAGAAGCCGAAAGGCATTGGTGTCACTAGCAAGAAGAATAGAAAGCGCGGAACAGATAATCAGCAACTCCAGTAGCTCAACTAGAAGAGCTTTGAGGAATCCGCGGAAAAGCGCCGTCGATGACCCAGCGTTTACAGCCGACTTAATATCAGTTCTACGCTCAGAAAACACTTAAAACAAAGGAGTTCTTTAATAAAGTAAATCGCACTTTTATCGGTACCGGCACGAAAAGTAGGCGTAGCACTATTCGGTGTTTTGGTGCAGCCAAAAAGGTCATTTATCCTTTAAATGCCCTAATATAAAATGCTACAATTGTAGGAAAAAGACATGTTTTTACTAATTGCCCTGAGTTAAGCAAAGAAACGGGAAAGCTCGTTCTTGATATCTTTTCTGCAAAAAAACGGGCGAAAGTGCAGAAAGAAAACGGATAGTTATTTCGGTACGAATATTAAGTGCCGAAAAAAAACGGAAAAGTACGGGCACTTATCGACAGCGTGCGGAACAGAGCTGTGTGAAACAGTTTTTGGCTATGCGGCATAATTGGGCTACAAAAGATGCTTATTTCCAGCTGGCTACAGTAGAAGGCAAGAAGTTGTTACTTACGGATAAAAGACATTGGAATAGCTGCTACGGACTCCGAAAGCACTACGAGACCCACCGACACGACTTCGTAGCGTGTAAGTTCGACATACCTGATGTTTCTTTATATTAGGTTTTTTGGCTGAAGCAAGTAGACCCAGTTATACGATTTTCTACAGAAAGCTGGCGATATCTTCTCGAAACATTTCAGATTAGAGTGCTCAGCGTCAAAAGCTTCGTAAAGCTAGTAAAAGCCAGAGAATTTATTGTTTGGTTTTACGGCGAGTTGAAGAAAGACCGGTGTTGCTCTTTTTTGAGCATACAAGCTACGTCGGTATATTCAACGACGCTTCCGCAAGCATTCTACCGAAGCATTATCCGATAAAGCATCAAATCAACTCGAGCCGAGCACGACACTTCTATAAAGACTTGTTTACTCGTTCTCGGAAAATGAATTGACAGTGTTGAAAAAATACTTGAATTTTACTTAGCTAAAAGATGGATTCGTCGATCTACTAGTCCTGCAAGGCGCTAATTTATTTGTACCTAAAAAAAACGGATCTTTCGGCTTTGCGTAAATTACAAAGAATTGAATAGAATTACAATTAAAGATAGAACGCTATTGCTTTGATTAGTGAAACGCTGGATAGGCTCCGTCGAGCAAAACGGTTCACAAAAATAGACCTGACCAACGCTTATTACAGAATACGCATCAAAGAGGCGATAAGTGGAAACGGCGTTTCGTACTCGATACGGCCACTTTAAGTACTTAGTTGTTTTTTTCGGACTGTCAAACGCTCCAGTTACATTTCAAGCTTATATCAACCAAGCACTAGTTGGTTTTGTGGATGTGATTTGTGTAGTTTACTTGAATGACATACTTATTTTCTCGGAAAGAATCGAAGACTATACAAAAGCGGTTTATAAGGTTTTCGAAAACTACGAAAAAATAGCTGTACGCCAACTTTTCTAAGTGCCGCTTCAATACAGACACTGTTGAGTTTTTGGGCTTTATTGTAGGCCCTAAAAGCATAGAAATGGATCTTTCTCGCGTAGCAACCGTAAAAAGTGGCCGGTGCTTAATGTTATAGAGATATTCAGGTGTTTTTAGGTTTACTAACTTCTACAGAAGGTTCATTAAAAGTACGCCCGAACATGCGTGCCGCTGACGAATCTCCTCAAAAAAATGAAAGACTTTACGGTTCTTTTTCAAATGAGAGCCGAAGCGTTGGCGAGCTTTGAAGTCTTGAAAACAAGATTCCAGAAAGCACTTTTGCTCAGGCATTTCGATCCGCAACGAAGGATCAAAGTAGAGACAGACGGCTCTAAATAGGCTATAGCTAGGATTCTCTCGCAGCTGTTCGGAGAGAAAAAGAAGCTAAATAGCATCTTGTCGCTTTCTACTCAAAAAGCTCAGCCCTGTTAAGTCTCGATATGACACTTATAACATAGAGCTAATAGCTATAGTTTATGCTTTTCGACAATAAAAGCAATACTTCCGAGGCAGTGCTGATACCGTTACGGTTCGCACCGACTATAACAATTTGAAATATTTTATAACAAAAAGGAAGCTTACAGGCCGCCAAGCAAAATGGCCGAAAGCTTAAGCGAGTTTGATTTTGTGATTGAATTTAGACCTGGAACGACTAATCCTGCAGACGGACTTCACGAAAGCCCGACTATAAAAATCGACGCTGAATCGAGGTAATACGGAAAAAAAGGCAGAAACGTCTCTCCGACTTTATACGACAAACTGCGTGTAGCAAGACTATTTCATACATTTAAGGCCATTAGGAAATGTACTTCCAGTAGCACGAGCTGGGCGCGCTCGTGTGAAGTCGCGTCCACCAAAGAGTAGGCACTTTCGAACCGGCGAAATGCTGCTACAAACAAACATAACAAAATTATAAGCCAGAGAGTTTTGCGGCGTAATCCAGAGAATTGGTTTAAGCCTGCTGCTGCATAGCTGTTGCAAACAGCGCGTGCTACGGAAAGTAGCGATTATGTCGCTATCGACCGAAACGGTGTATAGTAAAGTTACGAAGCCGATTCGGGATGTTTTGACGAACTGCAGAAAACTGATTTTTTTCAGTCCGAAAAATCACCGAAGAACTACGAAACGAAGCCGAACCGGGGGCAGGAAGCATGGAGCATAGCCACGAAATGCTTACTCCGTCATAAAAGAGCTGTATATGTCCTACGAGAGATCAATACGTGCGGAAATCATTCACATACATCATAATGAAAAGCTTGCTGGCCATTTTAGCGTACGCAAAACGCGTGAGCTAATTGGCCGAAAGTACTATTGGCCAGGCTTGAAAAAAGATGTCAAAAGTCATGTTAAAACGTGCGCGGAATGCCAAAAAGGCAAGCCGAAAAAGCACCGAACTTACGGCGAGTTGGCCCGATTCCTATTCCTTTGAAACCTTGGAAAAAATAACTATGATTTCATTACAGATTTACCGCCCAGCAAAAAGCACAACCAAATATATGACTCTATACTAGTTATAGTTGACAGATACACTAAACTAGCACGCTATATAGCTGTACGGAAGAATATTCAAGCTTATAAGCTTGCGGATTTGTTTATGAACCACATTTATAAGGATTTCGGATCTCCGAAAAGAATTACTACCGACAAAAATCCGTTTTCACAAGCAAATTCTGGGGAGACTTCATGTATTACTTTAAAGTTCGCCGCCGACTTTCTACCGCTTTCTATCCACAAACAGACGGCCAGACAGAAAAACAGAATCAAACTCTGGAATTTTATTTGAGAACGTATTGCAATTACAGACAAAATGACTGGGTTTCGAAACTGGCTTTAGCGGAATTCACATACAATAACTCTGTCTATTCAAACACCGGCAGCACACCGTTTAGGCTACTTTACGGCTTCGATCTTGAGCTAAGCTTGAACGTCGAAAACGACGTTCCCGAAAGAAAAGTGCCAGCAGCTGAAAAAAGAATCAAGCTATTAGTGGAAAAACGAGAAAAGCTTTCGAGCAACCTCCGGAAAGCCCATTTAAAGCACAGGAAGTACTACAACGCTAAGCACAAGCCAACCCGTTTCTGTGTAAAAAAAAAAGTAATACTAGCGTCAAAAAATATTCGACAATTTAGGCCTAGCCGTAAGCTTGCAGATAAGTATTTAGAGCCATTCGAAGTCGTGGAAATCATAGGAAATCACGGGCAAGCCTACAAACTAAAGCTACCGCCATTCTACAAGATCCACAATGTGTTTCATGTGTCTTTATTAAAGCCGTGGCATAGGCATAAAGGAGCCGTGGAAGAACCGCCGGCTGTTCTAGTACAAAAAGAAGAAAAGTACGAGGTGAAGGCCATTCAAGCCCACCGAACTACAAAGAAAGGGATGGAGTATTTAGTACGCTGGAAAGAGTATTCTCTTGCGGAAAACTCATAGGAGCTCGCAGAGAACCTTCAAAACGCCGATAAGGTAGTGCAGGAGTATCACCGAGGACTTACATTTGAAATAACAAAAAGGTCGAAGAAAAGGAAGCGGAAAAGAACCGCCTACTCATAGTCTGAGATTCGATTATTGCTCATTTCTATTCATTTAAAGCGGGTATTGTTGATTGTTTTATTGTACCCAGCTTTTACTGTATTCAAAATAGCACCTGAAGCTTGTAATACCGGCTTGAACGTCGAGGACGACGTTCTAGAGAGGGGGCACTGTCAGGTGCCAGGATGTCACGTGCTAAAGGGGCAAGGAGCGGCTCGGTAAGAGCCATGATGCTGGGCACACATGGGCACGTGGGCAGCCGCCAGGGGTACGGAGGGTATAAGTAGGGGACTCGGGACGTAGTAGAGAGGGTAGAGATTAGTCTTGTATCAGAATTGCAGTTGACTTGTGCCACACTACTCCAGCACCTTACAAAATATCCGAATTTGGCACGATAACTTCAAACTTAAATTCTACGCCAACTATACATTCAAAAATTATGAATTTAGTACCGTTCGAAAGATATGAACCAGTAAATTAACATATATCTAGTATTATAATTATAGCGTTGGTTCTATGAGAGTCATTCTCAGTCTAATAATCAAGCGTATTGTTGAGGTAGCAGATAATACCTTAAGCGAGAGCTTAATTTCAGCCTCATTTGGTGGTACAGTAATACGCCGTAATACGCCATGTTACGCCGTATTCTGACTAAGCAGTGCGTATTCTTAAAGCTGTACCATTACGGCCTGCCGTACCGTATTATACCGTACCGTACCGTAATTTACGCCGTGGTATTTTTACGGCCACACTACTGGCTACACTGTGCAAAACTCGAGAAATAGGCATGCATTGCCTGGAGCCTTAGGTCTTGGTCAATCGACTGCAACTAACATATACAATGCATTTTCCTTCTTTTCATTTCTGGCGCCAATGGGGTTTGCACTCATTTCTGATATTTGGCTTGGAAGACATAAAACATTACTCTTGAGCTTGATGTAAGATAGCCTCAGGCTTATTCAATTTAAACAAGATTCCGACTAAAGATTCCAAAGGCTATACCTGTGTGGTTGCCTCGTAATGTTTACCACTTCTCTCCCAACAGCATTGGACAATGGCGCTGGCGTTCCAGGGTTGGCTGTTTCGATGGTATTGATTGGATTGGGAGTAGGAGGAGTCAAGGCAACATTTTCGCCATTCTTAGGTATGTATCAACGAGTCTGTGCAGATTCAGGTTCTGATAGCCGGATTAGGCGATCAATACGTTCAGAATATCCCGCAGCTCACCAGACGCAAGAATGGCGAAATGGCCATAGTAGACCGCACGCTTACTCTTCAGTTGATCTACAACATATTTTACTGGTAATTAAGGCACATGTAATATCAGCAACTCATTGTCTCAAACTAACTCAAAACAGGTTTACAAATGTTGCAGCTATGTCTACCGTCGCTACCACATTCCTAGAGAAAGAGTTCGACTTCTGGTTATCATATCTTATGGGAACCATATCTCTATGTATTACCCTAGCAATATTTGCGTTTACTTCTAGCAAGTTGGGTAGGCATTAGGGACTCATATCCCCAAAGTCTTCTTACTAATAGCCTATTAAGTTAGAATCCCACCTCAAGGAAATGTGTTGCCCAAAGCAACTAAAGTGCTAGTCCGCTCATGTAAAAGCGGATTTAAACTAAGCAATGCGAAGCCGGAATATCAAGCTATGCATTATGGACAGGCTGTGCCATGGACCGACCAATTTGTGGATGAACTAAAGCGAGGATTGATCGCCTGCCGTGTAATGTGAGCGTTCTCTAATTTCTTATTTTACTCTAATCGCCGAGATTCGAACTAACCGTAAACCCTTCCAGATTTTCATTCGTAGTCTTCTATCTAGCAATCGGACAGTTGATGAACAACCTTGTTTCTCAAGCCGGACAGATGAAGCTCTACGGCATCCCAAACGACATGATAAACTCTATGGCCGGAGTCGGCTGCATTGTTCTCGGACCAGTATTTCAAGCATTATACTCCTTCCTCGGCCGGCGAAAAATCAAATTCGGCCCCATAGCCCGAATCACGGTTGCATTTCTCGTCTGCGGCGGCGCCATGGCTTACGCTGCCGGCATACAAAAGCTCATCTACAGCGCGGGACCATGTTATGATCGGCCGCTCGCATGCGCCTTGTCGCAAGGAGGGAGAGTCCCTAACGATGTAAACGTATGGCTGCAGCTTCCGATGTATTTCATCATCGCGGTAGCCGAAATTCTAGGCTTTGTTACCGTCTCGGAATATTCTTATTCGAAGGCGCCCCCCGGGATGAGGACGATTGTGCAGGCACTCACGCAACTGACCGCTGCAGTTGGGAGCGCTTTTGGAATGGCGATCACGCCGCTTGCCAAGGATCCCACGTTGATCATTATGTATTCTTGCCTCACTGGCGCGATCGCCTTGTCAGCGGGTTTATTTTGGTGGAGGTTCAGGAAATATGATAAGATGGATGCAGAGCTGAATCGATTGAATGAGTAAGCCATTGTACAATACACAACGTGTTCTTTGAATGCCTTGGCGAAAATTTATGTTCATAGACAATAAAGTTTTTGAAGTAGTATGCTTTTTAAAGTCTTATTCTGCTCTCACTCGTTCCAAGGTTAATATTAACTCAAGCAAATCTGGAAGGTTTGCCAAAACATGACGTCTGCGTAGAGTCAAGCTCATTATCAGTGTTTACAAAGAGAATTCTTGGACCTTAAACATATTTGCTTACTCTGAGTTAACAGTACTTAGATCTTAACTTTAATATCTCAAGGGTTGGACGATATACTATTCCAAAATCCTACGTTATTTTTCTTCTATTGCGTTTTAGTAACCTTAACCGAGTAATTCTTAACACCGAAAAGCATTACATGTATAACTAATTATTCCACGGTCAATGCTCGTTACACTGGAATTCAAGATATCGGAATAAGAAAGTTTCTACATAAAACTTATAAAAGTTCAGCTTAATTTACTCCAAGAATACAAAATTTGCATAGAACTCGGAATTTTCAGCGCTATCTTTCATGTTCATGAGCTTCAGGTCCGAGCTGCCATTTCGTTTGTGTGCCAGCCGCAGGTGTATATATAGTTGTCTCATTATCGGCATAGGTGGTTGGCCTTACAGCCGCCCCTCCGCTAGTAGACATTCCAAATGTATACAGGAAGGAAGCTCAACATCCACAGTCTGGTGTTGAGAGTAAGGACGACTACGTATTATATTCTTGCATAATTCTGCATATAATTGCCCCACAAACTTTTTATATCAACAAACCGTTACATATCGAGATATTAATATATATCCCAGGCTTCCGACATACCCAAATTTAAGTGTTAGACACCTCTAAACGTTCAAGGAACCTCAAGCCAAGTTACATAAAATTTAATTACGCTCTAAGATTCAATAAATTAAGCCAGGTAAAGCCACCGGCGAAACGTAACTAACTCAGATCTCAACGCCGCTCACTATAGATTATATTTCGCTTACACGACAAAGTACAGTCCTTTACCTTTGCAAACAAAATGACGCTCGCTTACTTTAGTTCCCATGCATCCGTAACAGCCGTTGCCGCGCTCGCACGCTTGATGTACGCGCAGGCGACCTATGGCCGCTTCCTCATCGGGATTGACAGTTGAGGGCAGATACTCCCAGCGCTCCTAATACCCGACCCAGGTCCCTGCATGTGAAGCGCAATATCGCTATACGGTCTTCGAGCCCGAATTCAACGCGCAACTGCGGCTTAACAAATCAAATGCTGAATGAAGCTCCGGCTCTAGCTTCAAGATCAGGATGACTTAGCTGACACGGTTATAACATACCTAAGCGTTTCCGCTGGTTTTTCACGCGCTTCTCTTGAGTCGCTGTTGGCAGCGTGCTACGAGACTATATATTGGCTTTTCGGAGTAAAATCTGGGAAGGTGACCTGTGCGATATTAACTTCTTAGATCGTAATTCCCACATCTCCGCGAGTTGAGATGATCGGCGGAAAGTTTTTGAGGGGAGAGTCATCCATGTTCAGTAGATATTTCTGGGGAGTATGTAGAGGAGTTGTTGGTTGCTGCAAGAGTTGCCTTGTGAAAATTGTTGAAATTTAATGAGCTGGCACATTTCTATGTTCGGCATTGGATCATTTAGTAGATTAAGGAGGAATATGAGTGCATTATATGAGTGTATATAAAATTTCAAGTTTGTCTATGTAGTAGCTGGCGGGTTAAATATTGGCTAATAGTGTAGATCAGTTGTGTCATTTGAGAGTGAGTATATGGCTTAACCTGTGAAGGCAGTAAAGGGAGAAACTTATCAGGTAGTTTGCCTCCTTGGAAGAGCATCGGTTAGGAAGTGTGAACGTTTAAGGATTAACCTAGGTAATTTTCACGCAATCAAGGCGCTATCATCTATCACAAAGTGCAATCTCAGCCTCGACGAAATGTTCGTCTCCCCCTTGAAGAATATCATTCATATTCAGAACGTGATGTCCTAAAGCTTGACTATTCAAGAGCGGCCAAGCCTACCATCCACCGCATCCAACAACCTGAATGGCACCCTTAAACGTACTGGATAATAACGCTAGAAGAGCCAGAAAGCGAGACATCGGTCAACACCGAGCTCCCCTGCTTAATATCAATGATCGTCGCGCCGGTGACGCCAACAGTCGTGCTCCCCTTCTTCGCGCTCGCCCCCGTGAAAGTGACGGAGCCAAAGTTGGCAAACTGGACCTGGGAGCCACCGCTCTCGAAGTCCTCGACGATCCACTCGGCGTTGTACTCGCAAAGCGAGCCGAGGGAGCCCTCGTTGCTGAAGGTATGGGAGACGGACTTGCCGGTGGTGTTGTTGGTGACGGTGGCGGTACCGCCGGTCTTGGAAGTTGCGGTCACGGTCACGGTGATGGAGTCGCCGGCTTTGAGGGGGATGTTGGAGAAGTCGTAGGCGTAGTCCGGGTACCATTCGTACCAGGCATCATACGTGATTGAGGAGCCGGACTTGGTCCAGTCGATGCCCGTTTGGAGAATGGCGGTGCCGCAGGTGTCTCCGTCAATGCCAACCCACGCCTGATTTTGTTATCAGTAAATGGTTTTGTAAGATTTAATATACGGCAAACAGAGTGGCATGGCTATGACAGGTAGAAACGCGGACCAAAAGTGCAGCGTCCTTTGTCATATGATGGAAACTAAAAAATGTTCTTACCGAACCGGATCCAGTGGTAGAAGGAGTCGGCACTGTAAAAGTACCAGTGACGCTGGTGAAACCAGTGCTGACAAGAACAGCGCCAGCCCAGTTGGAACTATAGTCAACATTGGTCTTGTTGGTAAGCTCCAGAGCCTCGAGGGCCTCAACCTCGCCGACTCTCTGGAGAGGCTTAGTCTGACGATTAGCTGCTCGTCGCAAGGCACGTTCACGGCGCATAGCAGTCCCTGGGGCAGCAACGGCGCTGCCCGCAAGCAGGAGGGTGCTGGCAATGGTGGCGAACTTCATCTTGGCGGATGGATGGTGGACGAACGGAGAAGATGGAGCGAGGGTGGACTTGAATGATTAATTCCCAACGAGAGTTCTGCTTTTCATGGCGACGGACATCAAGATATATATATTAACAGCAAAATGCTGTTATCTGCCATGCTGTATGCCCCTCCATATCAGAATCTCAAAGTTTCTGCAGCTCATATCAATTTCCCCTGCAATGGTGTGCACAAAATGCAAGAAACTACCAGAATTCCCTCAGGATTTCGCAATCCTGAACGGAAGTTTGCGAATAATGTTTAGAACGTCATGGCTTAGGAGACGGCGATGAAGCACAAAGAGGAAGGAGATTAATAGCACGCAACCACGATTTATTCCGCCTGCTCAGCGTCTGACAGAAAGTGAAATATGATTGGGCTGTGGACACGTCCTCCCGCCCAAATTGCGGTTCACCCGCGCGAATGGTTTCATGGAAAGTGTGGCTTGAAAATGGGTGTGCTGCTACCGGGATTGGAAAACTTGATTGATTGATTTGATTATTTAATTGATATTGATTGGATTGTTGAAGGCTCCAAATGCCGAGATGTGTCATCCGCATGCACAGACGTTTGGAAGGAGGGGGTTTTGGCGGTCATTAGACGCTATCACCTTACCTCAGCACTCTATCGACTTTATAACTATCGCTGTCGGCAACCAGCAGTCGAGTGTTTATAAAACATTCTAGGATAAAAATAAAAATATGCTCGGTTCATATAATAGCATGTGCAGATAACACCAAACCTACACCCGCATAGGACTGTCTGTCTGTCGCAAAGCAAACGATGAAAAGCGAAAGGTACCCGCTGGCCACGCAAGCTCAAAGAGTATTGTAGGAGTTATACAGCACTTGCTTGCAAACAGTTTGCTTCCTCGCCTTCCCATAACTCAAAGACCTTCCTTTAACGACTACAAGTCCGTCGCAGGTTTACTTATTCCCATCTCATCGGTGGAGTCAAGCTTTGATACCCCAAAGATAAGCTTTTGCCACGACCAGCCCAGCGCGGACAAGCTTTTGCCCAGATTTGGAGGGGCGTGCCTTTTCACTTTCCCCCAGATTCCCACCTTGGCAGGTGGTAACCATCTTCCACCATTTGCCATTCGCATGTCGTGACCATGTGAGCATGTCGCTGGATCAGGTTGTTGGATGCTGGTTTGATCTTTGGATGTTGTTTTGTTTATGAAATGAGTCGTTGGTTCGCTGCATTGGGACCTCCCTTTTTAGACAGGCTAGCGCGGTATGGGCTGTGTCTACGTTGCGAGTCTTGAACCATCAAACCGTGCTTAATCATTTATCGATAACAATTACTATTGCTTTTCAAAGGAAACTTTCATATTCATATGCTCGAATTAGGCTCATTTTACGGCTCAAGTGAGCTTTGGGCAAGGAGCCTCGAAACAAATTTCAAGACCAAACAAGCACTGTCATTTTGAGAGTATTTTTCTGGTCAGGTTCATGGTCGAAAGGGCATTTTCTAGCTAATTTTGCTTAATGTGATTTGTGCTAGAGGCACTAAGTACAATTTATCTTACGAATAGACTGAGATTGTGAGTTGCGACAAGGTTGACAAGACAAGAATGAAGCCATTCGTTCCATACATCACAATAGAGGTTGAGAAAATACAAAATTAAAGAGCAATGTACGGTGTTTTAAAGCGCGCTCAGAAGCTCATCAAATATTTCCCTTCTTCTACTAGACCAACTTGTTTATCTGTTCTCCTAACTTGGAGAATTATTACCTATTTTGATGAAGAAAAACGTTAAGAACCAAGCCACCGGTTGCGCTGCTCCCTAGCATAGCAGCCATCGCAGGCACCATGTGGTGAGGTCTAACCAATGGCAAGTTAGAGGCGAAACAATCTTGGAAACATAGGGTAAGGACGCTCATTATACCGGTACGGATTTTCATAATGGGATTGTTACCCAACATTTCGTTCTGCGACATTTGAGGAAGAATACAAACAGTATCGCATAATAATTATAGTAAAGGATAGCGCATACCTATTTGAGATGCTGAAATATGCCATTGCTAGCTCTCGACCGCGATCGCTCATTCAACGCTCGTATAGGTGTTTAGAGCGTTCAGAGTATACGCAAACGAGCTCGCTCCCTCATCGTATCACGAAAGTTCGGCACCGTTTTAAAGACCGGAACAACTCGCCATCCATAAATCCATGCACGTAGCTATGTGTTCATTAGCAATTAGAAGTGTAGCCTGCTCAAAGAGTACATACCATGCACCAACGAGCGTAAAATGACCATGATGGTTCGGATGGTCACGAAGAAGGACAGGCATGCTTGCGCCTTTCAGCACTACCACGAGGTCGTGGATCTGAGCGTTGTAAGGCACCAATCCCATGTAGCCGCCTTTGATAGTGGCAAATCGTCGACCCAGCCGCGACATCCTCTCTTGGTGAAACTTCCTAATGGAATATGCGGCCCTTCTTTCTGCCTCCGACATATCAGGGGAGAGGAAGGAGGAAGGAACTGGCATTGATTCGTCCCATTCTCGAAAGCCTTCACCTTCGCCGCATCTTTCCTTATCTGGACCCAGATCCATGACCATCGTTCGAGCGAAAGCTTTCTCATATGTATGGCAGTGCTCAGTTGGGTACAGACGATGCCTTGTCCGTTGGGCGCCCTTGAATGCTAGTCTACGCGACTCTGCTATGCTTTGTCCGGTGTCATCTTGTTCCATGCTTAGAGATTCGATTCTGGTGAGCTTGGCTCCCGAAGCCTTGAGAATATTGCCATCGAACGAAATATCTGGCTCTAAGGATAGCGAAGCTTGGTAGACAGGATTCCCGAAATTTAATCTGGGTAGGACAGGATATAGATGATGCCTCGGCAAACGAAGGTCGGGCACCCAGCTTGGAAGTTCGGCGTCTCTGCCACTACCTTGGCCAGCGAATATAAAATCGAGGGTTTGATTGCGCTCAAGGATATACTTGGTAGCCTCAACATATAAGTTCTGCCATGACCATTTACAGTTTGGCTTGATAGGACAGTCTCCGTCTAAGGCTATGTACCCATAAATAAGATCCTTGGGATCGCCGCACACTCTCTCGCAGAATTGCAAGATCCAAAGCGCAAGAGATGTGCCTCCTTCCCTCCAAGAGTTGCGACGTACGAACAAAAAAGCCACAGCTTGGGCACTGGCGACTTCAGCGCTCTCAGCGTGAGCCATAGCAAATTCTGTTCGTTGAAGCTGAAGGCTTTGGCGACGATGCAGAAGTCCTATCGTAGTGAATAGCTCCTCGGGTGCTTGGTGCTGGCCCCATATGAAACGAAGTTTGGTGGCACGGATAAACTCTTGTACGGTCCATACCCGAGTAAACCAGTCACGACTGAGCAACCGCTCACCGAAGTCAAACCAAATCTCTTTGTTCTCGTGAAAGTCCTGTATCATACGATGGTGGCTCAAATTTCCGTCATTCATTTCCTCAAAGTGTTTTAATGCTTTGCTACTCTTTTTCTCTTCGTCGTCTTTACCAAGCCATACGAGGACTTCCGTAGCATTACCATAAATATCCCCCATCAGCGGAATCTGGACGTCTTTCTCTGGATTTTGACCCCCTTGCTGGTCGATGCAAATAGCGTCAACCCAAATCCTTCGTGGGACGCCGTTCCCAGGACTTCGAAGATACTTCAAGGCCCAGAAGAGATTCTCGCGGATCTTGATGTGGATGCCATTCACTACCAGAAGGTGATCATTGGGAGGAGCTCGCCACGTGTAGGAAAGTGCCTCGTAAGTCGAGGTGTCGACATTGCCCAGCTCGAGATCACACTCTATGGGGTCATCCCAGCCCCCGGGTTTCAGTATCAAAATGCGAATCTCACGGTCTTTGATAGGGTTTTGTAGATATAGAGCCGGTAGATTTTGAGGCTGGCCAGTGTCACTATTCCGATCTGGTTGCTGGTTCAAAGCTCCGAAGGAAGGAGAAGAAGCAGGAGAAGAAGGTGGGTTAAGTGTTGTGTTTTCTCCCATCACCGCTGGACGAGGCTGTCGTCTTCGCTCTCTCCTTACCTTAGCAATGAAACCCCTGCCTATGATGGCGGTACTCGCGAATAATAGCTGCAGAACCATTATAACCGCAGGATCCAATTTTTTTTTTTTTTTTTTTAAAAAGAGAGCCCTGAAGAAATGGAGCTGAAAAGGATATCACAGAGCGCACTTGGTCGGCCTGATGGTTGTGGCAAAAGGGACTAAAATGGAGTCGGTACAATGTTAGAGGTAGCATCTATCCACACCAGATTGCAAGCCACACTCGCGTCATCATATACTGTGCCAGCCGTGTTTGAAATCTGGCTGCAAACAAAGCTGAAATTCCTACGAATGACTTCAGTTGCACAAGAACGCCACGATACGTCTATTGGGTACGACGGCTCAGCCACAGGCCGCAAAGTGGTTCTTGGAGCGGAAAGCGGCATATGCCAGCGCAAAGTCCTAACTGGACGGATTAGGCTCATAGCCCAGTTTCCAAATTATTATTTTGTAGGATCCTCAAACGATTTTTCGGAGGATACGCATTGAAATAGACTTCTTTCTGCAAGATGTAATTAAAGCAATGGCGTACGCACGTCTGTTCGGCGTTATCAAGAGTTAACATAGGCCCGTTCGATAATATGATCGATCTATCCATTATCTACTATTTCCTCAATTTTACTTCGGCTTTAGACATAGAATATATGCCTTTGCGCTTGATAATCTCGATTTTAGCGGTTGGCCTAGCCGGGTATATGCTTTCTATGTATTGCATTGCAATATCGGTCCAGCTTCGAGACATGTAATGGCCCATCCGGTGGCTACCGTTTCGGTTGGTTTAACCTTACAAAGACAAGACCGAGCTCGCTGGCACCCAACTTCAGGTACAGAGAACAGTAAAGATCGCGGACAAGTGCATGATAAAAATATATCTACGGCAGATGTAGGCTTTTTCCATACATTTAGAATCACTTGTCACGATTATTCGCGCTCAAATAGTCCAGCAAGCGGAAGAGCCGGTTACTAATCGATTGCCAACATTTCACGTGATCTGTCTGGAAGACTGAGTGTTCTATTTCGAGAGATCTATATTGATCTCCTTGACAAGTACTCCTGTTAATGACGATCACCAGGTCACACCTTTTGCTCCTTTCCATGCGGCCAAAGACTGTAATATCGCTCAAAAACCGCAGAATCAGCCAGTACATGCAATGACTGTAGGTCAAGCTGATCCTCTGAACGGTGAGTTACCAATGGCGGTGCCTGTGGTTTATCACCATTTGATTCCAAGATATCGGCAACTGCACAGTCGAATTGAGCGCTAGTCTGAGTCAGCATCATACTTTACACCCATCGAATTAATCATAGCATCAACACAAAATGCATTAGACTTACCCACGAACCAGTCCCTCGATACCAGCCTCAGTCAAATGGCGAGAATGCACTCTCTGCAAATGAGATCGAAAATTATCGAGTCTCGGCCAAGATTTGTCAGCAGATTTGCAGCCTGGGAAACGGCATCTGTATCTCTCCACTTTTGCTGAGAGTTCAGGATGTTTGTGTTGAGCATGTCGGTCTAGGTCGCTTTTGGTGCTGAATCCTTCTACTCGTGGACATCCAGGAACTTGGCAAATATAGGGCTTTGCGTGTCTGAGCTGATGTTTCCTTCAGGTATATCAGCAAGAGTATGCCTGGCGAAATCTTTGTAAAAACTCACTTCAGCTCCGAATTATTTTTCACATTTTTTTTACAGACGTCACATGTTATCCGATTTTGGCGATAGTTTATTTCTTCTCCTAGACTAGTGACATTTTCGATAGCAAAAGAATGGTTATTCTCTGGTGAATGGCTTTGGCTAGCAGGAAATTCCTGGCCGGAGGTTGCAGACAGATGCAGAGGCCAACCAGATGACGATACTTCGTGTACGGTATCCACTGACGGCACTTTCGGGGACGCATTTTCTGTTGACATTTGCTGCTCAGGATGCACCAGATTTGATTGGGGAGCTGTACTGTGAAAGCTACCGTCAAAACGGGATGCTTCTTCGACTGTCGCAATAGGCCTGTCTCTACGCAACGAGGGATCTGTTGACTGCAAGGCGAGATTTTTGCCCTCCGATTCGTAACTCCTTACCTTTACCATTTCCAGGGACACTGTATCCGGTAGGACTCGGCGAGGCGGCATACCCCAGTCTGGCCGGTTTAGCTCCTGGAAATGCGTTGCAGTGGCTGTCGCAATTCTGACACTAGGGAGATATTGTGGATCATTTTCACGAGGAGCAAGAGGTGAGCCTTCTCGAAACGGGGATTTTTCCCTCTCCCTCTCTTCACGAGCCATCAGTGTCGATTCGCGTAACTTTTGGACCTTGGCCATTAATGTGTCTAGTCTGTGCATATAGACAGCCTTGTCCATTCCCTCGTCATTGGAATGTCTGATTTCTTCGCCTGCTGTACATAATCAGCATATTTCCTGAGATAATATGTCTAAAGATAGGTATAAGGCCGACCTGTATCTAGTTTCCTTGAATGCATCATGGTCGACCAAGAATGATCATTCATCGATCCAAAAGACTCAGAACGAGGTCTCTTAGTTGCCGCCTCCAACGGAGATGGATCCACTGCCCGTTTTTGAGAAGTTGGTGAAGGGGGGGTTGGAGTTGGCGAAGAAGTACGTCTCGAGATGTAACCGGAGTCACCCCGATAGGTGGAGAGAGTCGAGCCATCAGGCGACTTAGTGTAAAAGAAATTCAGCATTTTATCTCTGATTCAGGAGATATAACAGAGTCAGGGCAATCCTCAACTTGAGGTTACACCGGGAAGATTCTTCCAAACAAGAATCCGGTCGCAAGGTAGAATACCCGTGATTTCAAGGAATACTCACAGCAATAGTTGATTGGTCGTGGTGTGTCTGAGCAGCGGTACTTGAGGGAGAGTCTTGATGTATGATTCTTCTAGGTCGATGTTAGTTGATTGGCTCACAATCCGTAAATTCAAGTACGAACACTGGTGCCCGACCATTAGAAGCCGGTATTACTCTGAGATTCAGGTTGTTATTAAGAATATGAGCATTGACATGCTAAGCAGAACTTGTCAGCCAAATGCTCTTTTCCGAAACTACTTATGAACAATTGGATAGTCGATGCCTACCTTTCTCAGAGCAGCAGCGGTCTGGCTCCAAGCCTTGCAAGTTGGGAAGCGGCATTGACGTTCACACTTATCAATTGATATGGTACCAGTCAGAGGCCACCCCAACTCATGGTATGTGTGAGCTTTTCCGCATGGTGTATACCCCGGTGCAGGCTGATGTAGATCAAGGTCAAAGTCCTGAGCCTCAGTTGAGGGAATCCTGTCATCCATTGTCTGGCTAGGCGGCTTGATCAACAAGACCAGTAACAATTCGATTTTGTCGGGGAAAGCGCTTTGTGCAATGATATATGACTGAGAATGAAGGGAGTAAAAAAAAACGAGGATATCATAATCTGAATTGGGTGTATCGAGGGGTTCATAAAGACCCTGAATTGTGTTGAGGCAAACCCACGCGAACGAGGCAGAGTTGTGCTTGGCAGCACTTTACCGGAAAGAAACTGGTAAACGCCTAACGAAAGGTGCAGCTGCTCCAATCATTATATCGAGATGACCTGCAACTGGATAAATCCCCTGCAGCCCTGACAACTGGATGCCTTTTTTCGTCAGCAGGTGGTAAATGCGATTCCTGAAAATGCGTCATTTTTTACAGTATTAATTGGCATAAAATAGTGCTAGGTCCTGTAGATTTTATCTTCGAGATTCCAAAGGAAAAAAGAAAAGAGGCCGATTAACTGTTCATGCTTCAAGTATATATATGTGGCTAGAGAACGAGAGTCTAGGCCCTGGTTCTCTAGAGCGGAGGAACAATTCGGTGTTAACGCTCGTAATGTAGGATATTTTCTAAGAAAAATCTAGTTTAACATCCGAAGACTCTTAATTTCTAGGACGTCTGGTGATATTATGGCTAATAACATGCTGGTATTCAGGTAGATACGGGCGAAAGTCGTCCGTAGGCACGTTGTCACGCAACCTCGTGTGGTAAGAAACCGGTAAACTATCAGTCGTAGCAATTTTCCTCGTCATTCTGCTGGTCCACGAGCAGAGTAAATAATCTGCTTCCAAACTCGGGAAGGCCACTGAAATTTATCTGGAGAATTAGATTATGGGATCCTTATAGTATACTTGCCAATCAGTCATTCGTCGATTCAACGTTGTCAATTGCTAAACTGATATCCCCAGATTCGATTATGATGCGTCTCGCATGTCCACAACGTGAAAAATCGGTGCTGAATTTCCTCTCGCCACCGCTTCCAACCTTGTTGTCTCAAGAATGTAGCTATTTCTCGTCGAATGCTCACTATACTCTGGTCAAAGATGACCTTGACGATGCGCTTTTAAATCCGCAATTACAAAGGAATCAGCCTGATGATCTTAATCAAGAACAATTGCAGGGTGAGTGACATATTCTCAATTTTATCCATTGCGATATAAATACCTTCTGTTGCAATTGCGATGTTTATGAGCCCTAATGGCATATTGGTGCTGCGAAGACTTGGAGAAAGACCGAAAGACTAATGAACATAGAACGCATTGAGCTTGATTGGAACTCACTTATTTCCTCCATTGATTCTACGCAAATCACCGCAATGAGCTTCAGAGAACAAGGATCGCAAGGTTCAGATTTAGCTTACATGGATATCGTGACGAAGAACCACCCGGCGCCAGGTCACGATGGTCTGGGTGCGCATCAATCTTTCGCCGGTTTAGGTAGTCAGTTTGACGAAGGGCCGACGCAACATGATACAGACTCCACCCTTGACCATTTCCTCGCGTCGTGTGAGGAAATACTAATGCACCACGAGGAAGATTGGCAGATAACGATCCATGCTCCAAGCGATCCATCTCCACAGGGGGCTCTTCCATTGAGGAATGTAGGCCCGGAGAACTTTGTAGTACTCCATCATGTTCCGTGATTTTGCTAGTATCATTGGGTATCCTGTAAGAATATAGCGCTGAGGGAGTTTGAGAGGAGGAAGGCAAAATTGCGGGTGGCTGGCAGGCTCAATGCCCCAGTGTATATTAAGGGAGGATTAACAACTGTATCTCGATAAGGATGTATCTAACTCCATGTAGAAGGAATGTAATACAAGACATGTACAGAAAGCACTTCCTGTATAAATGTGCCGCAAGATTCGTAAGATTAACAGATGGAACCAGGAAGCATGGCCACTAGGCCCAACCCCTATTGACAGCTTGTCTTGGAAGGACAATATATGATACCAAACGTTTCTGGATTCCTGCCCACCGTTAAAGTAGTACAATAGCAGCCTATCGTACAACCAGAAAAACGCCTCCCAATGCGATGCCACCAACCCATACACATAATATACACCTTTTTGACCTTCGTGGCCTCTCTTTCTTCGTGCAAACAGGGTTCGTTCGTCTCTCAACTCTTCCGATACCTCTCATTCTCTAACTCCCTCCAATCCCTCTCAACCGGCTCATCGCCACTTGTCTGCTTCACACCACTATCGAATGCTGGCTTCCCCGCATATAACTGCCCGCCGCTGCCGGCTGTGCCAGCACCCTCGAGCTCCTTACTGACAGCAATGGGCTGATTGCCTCGAAACCTCTTCCGCATGTCCACCATGCCGCGCTTACACTCGCCATATCCTTTTTTTAGCTGCTGGCACTTGGTCGGCATTTCATCTAATAATGGAGGACGCAGGCAGTCGGATGGTTTATTGCGGTAGATCATCACGCAGTCTGATTCCTGGAGGCATTGTGCTAAGGCCGCTCCTGTACATTATTAGCTAATGCGTCGCGCAGAAATAGGAAGAGAATATATACGGATGTCTTTACATGAGCTGGGCATTTTGTCCAGTTTTCCGCAAGGCGAATGGAGAGTTGATTATCACCGTCGCAGAAACCTTATCACGCCACATGCTGAAGCTCAAGATCTCCAGATTTTTCATGATTAGTCAGCAGGGTGGGCAAGGGTAGCTCCCAGCTCGCGCCGCTGCTCGATTGTAATTGCGCCCCTCTCGCTCCTCAGGGTGGCTATGATGTTGCTATTTTGATGTATGATTGTTTAATCTCCCTTTGATGTCATTCAGCTCGACTTTCGCAATCTTCAGAATCAACAAGTTGAAAGAATGCCACAAACTATTTCGCCAGAAATCATAAAAGTGGATTGAGTAATTGGAAGCTACGATAGGGTTAACCTCTACCACCTGCATTTGCATGTGATCGGTACGTAATAGTGCGTGGGCTTTGGAAGCAGATAATAGTGACCTAATATTCTATAGCTACATTCCTAGATGGTAGTCTTGCTATAGCTTCATATATCGTCCAAACCATCTGCGAGCTTGATGCGACCGTAGAGAGGGCCTACACTACGACCTTGCATCTACCTTGCCCAAGATGCCTACCATACCCTTTCTTGGGCGTCTCAATCTGTATGTTTCTAGTTGGACACTTGGTTTGCGGATTGAAATTCATTCTGAACTCATGTAGAACCGAGTATGTAGCGCTTCTGGGCTCAATCTTACTTGTTTTTACCGAAGCTTTCATCAGAATCCTCACCCTTGCTCTTCGTACGTCCCATAGTTACCTATTTCTATTACAGCTAACTAACTCTGGTGGCAGCATCAACAGTGATCTCTCTTTGCTACGGCGCGTCTAGGAGGTTGTTCAATCGATTCACGTCGCGGGAAACGAAGAGGGCACAGATAAAAAAGAAGAGTGGGTTTCTCTGGAAGTTTGGAGGCATTGGCTAATTAATATAGATGTTTCAAGTGGCATTCGAGATGCCTCTGATTTTGTCGATATATGTGCGTTGAATGGATTCTATGCGGAAGAGCATGTGGTGCAGACTGGCGATGGATACTTGTTGGGTCTGCATCGGCTCGCCTGGAGGAAGGGGGAGGATGACCGAAAGGTTAACCAAGGACCAAATAGTTTGAAGAAGCCTGTTGTATACTTGCACCATGGCCTCATGATGAATAGTGAGGTGTGGGTTTGCTTGACCGATGAAGAGAGATGTCTGCCTTTCCAATTGGTAGATAGAGGCTACGACGTTTGGGTGAGTATCATCCATTCATTGCAAATTTATACTAATTGGGTACAGCTTGGTAACAACCGTGGAAACAAATATTCTAAGAAGTCTATCAAGTATTCACCGACTGATATTCCCTTTTGGAACTTCTCTATGGATGACTTTGCGTTCCACGACATCCCAGACAGCATCAACTATATCCTCGAAACCACATCTCAACCTTCTTTGTCTTACATTGGTTTCTCTCAAGGAACAGCCCAAGCCTTCGCCACACTTTCCGTCCACCCCAAACTCAACGATCAGGTAAACGTATTCATTGCTCTTGCACCAGCTATGTCACCTGCCGGCCTCTCCAACGGCATAGTCGATGCTCTTTGCAAGACTTCTCCACAGATTCTATTTCTTATGTTCGGTCGACGTTCCATTCTCGCCTCTGCGACAATGTGGCAATCGATCCTATACCCGCCGATTTTCGTGCGCTTAATCGATATGGGCCTCTCCTTTCTTTTTGGCTGGCACGCACATAACATGTCCACGTCGCAAAAGCTTGCCGCATACCCACACTTGTACTCCTTCACCAGTACCAAATCCGTGGTACACTGGTTCCAAATTATGCGTACTAAATCTTTCCAGATGTACGATGATGACGTGCAGCCCGTCGTCTCCCGCTCTGTTTCAAAGTATACCAAAGTTGCTAAATTCCCAACACGAAATATCAAGACGCCAATCGTACTGGTCTATGGCGGCAGCGATTCGTTGGTTGATATCAAAGCCATGCTACGCGAACTTCCCTCGCACACAATTGCGAACGAGATTCCACACTATGAACATCTCGACTTCCTCTGGGCGCGTGAAGTTGATAAGCTCGTCTTTCCACATGTGTACGATGCCCTCGAAGCATTTTCCGACGCTGAACATTCAAAAGAAGAGTATGATGCTTACCGTACCGCACGGCATGCCTCCTACCGCGCGGGATTGCTGAAATCCACCATCGCGCCGTCAGATATCAGCGAGGATGATTCCAGTCAGATCGGCACTTACGCTGAGGTTGCAGGCACGAAACCTGGTAACGACGCTGATGCCCTCATCCCACCGCCATCGCCTCACAGACCCACTAGCAGCAATGAATATGACGACTCTTCAGATGCCTCTTCGCCTGTGGCACGAACTCAATTCTACCCGAACTGTCTGGAGAACGGGAACGGAAATACGAACCCACTGGCGAAGGAGCTGAAGAAAGCCCGGAGTGGGAGCATTGGGAGTAACCTTAGCTTTGAAGGCCGAGGCATCAGTTTCAGGCCAGGAATGGCAGTCAGTGGAGTCATCAAAGGAGTAGAGACAAAAGGGAACTTGAGTATGAGTCATAGTGATGACGATGGACAAGGAAAGAAGAAAAAGTTGAAGAGATGAGATTGAAATCAATGAGTTGTGGAGGGTGCAATATAAATGTCCTTGGTGCAAAATTAACAAATGGAAGAAGGAATAAGCAGGGAGCAAGTAAGGACATAAAATAGAGGCTGGAGCTATGGAAGGTCTGGTAATGAAGTATGTATACGTGTTCGATTTAGAGAATATATCAATCATCGGTGGGAAGAACGAGTAGCTTCAAGGCACTCCGAAACTTGTCAACGACCCTCCGAGCGAGATCTCTCAGTAGCTCCTTCGGAAAAGAAAAGTAGGAATCAGAGGAAAAGCAAGTCAATACCAATAGTTCATAGCAAATTACCAGCCATCTATCTTCTTCTTTATTAATACAGAGCTTATGCGAGTCTCATACCGTAAGGCAAGGAATAACCCATCGCTGGTACAAAGTGCTATAGCATCATCCTTCGGACCAGAGCATTCAGTCGAGTCCGCCGTCTCGTGAGAGTGCTACCTAAGAACGGCTTACAAAACTGTTAGAAGTCCATAGCAGCGTTCGTTTGAGCATAAGGTTTTCACGATGTGGGTATTATACCAATAGCCAGCAATCAAACGTATGTTGAGGCGATGGTACAACCAAATGAATGGGGATACACCGAGTGATAGGCGTGTGCGCTTAGGAGGCCTTGCCACGACTGGTCCTCCGACCTTTCTTCGGCTTTGGTTTCTCGTCCTCGATTTCCTCCTTCGCCTCATTATCACTAGCCGCGTCAACATCCTTCATCTCTTCATCCTCGGAGTCTTCCTTTTTGACAGATTTCTCCTTCTTGGCAAACTTTCCACGAGATTTCTTTGCAGGAGCCGCCTCCTCATCGCGATCATCTTCCCTTTTAACCTTTCCTCTTCCCTTCTTAGTTGAATGTACCTCGTCATCGCTAGGCTCTTCTTTCTTGACGGCCTTCTCCTTTTTGACTGCCTTGGAGCGAGATTTCTTGGTTGGAGCTGCTTCCTCATTACCGGCTTCTTCGGCCTTCACGGGTATGTCCTCTTTCTTCTCCTTCTTCACTCGGGATATCTTGGCTGGCTTGGTCTCTTCCTCCTCGTCGGCGGACTCTTCCTTCTTCACCTTACCCGCTCGCTTCTTCTTCGGCGGCTCGGCCTCTTCAGCCAGTTCATCGGCGTCATCAACTTCTTCCTTCTTCACTAGCTTTCTACCACGAACTTGCTTCACCGGCTGTCCTACTTGCTCATCATCTGCATCGACTTCCTCCTTTTTGGGCTTCTTTCCCCGTGCCGTTTTAGAAGGAATCACCTCCTCCTCACTATCTTCTTCTTCCTTCTTCACCTTCTTGCTGGCTCTCTTCTTCTTAGCCGGCTTCTCATCTTCCTCACCTTCATCTTCGTCACCTTTACGTTTCTTACTTCCAGACTTCTTGGCGCTCGCTGGAGTAGGCGGGATATATTCTTCACCCGCGGCTTCGGCGGCAGCTTGCTTCTCTTCCTCCTTGTGTCTACGTTTCGTCTCTGCGGTGAAGAGACCGGTCTTGCCGAGCTGGTTCATTTCTGGATCCTAGAAAACATTTAATTGGAGAAGAGAAGAGTGAAAGAGGAGGTTTACGCCTTTCCAATCTTCGGGGTCAATAAAGCCTTGAGTAATCACGCGACGGACTTTTTCTTGCATGTCTGGATGGCCACCAAGATTGCCTTTGTCATCTCCTTCATAGCCATCAAGCTTTCAAAGTCAGCACCATTTTCACTCATAAGCAAAATACGAATATGAAATAGTAAAAGATACGCAGTAGATGATAGTTAGAAATGGTTAGAAGACGGAAGACTTACATAATCCCATTGATACTCGCCTTCGTTAGTCGGATGCTCCAACGCATCCCTAATGTTTTGCAACATCTTCCCGGACACACAACCCCTGCCATTTCCATCAGTATTTCTCTCCATTCAAAAAAGGAAAAAAAAACCCATAATAACGCGTGAGGATGAACGAACCAGTGTCGCCATTGCCAAGAGCCATGCTCCTGAATCTCGACCCAGGTACCTACGCGCAGCTCGCCTTTCTCGATCTTGACGCCTGCCTTCTTACATTCCGTTTGCTTGCAGCCGGCGCGGTTGGTGGATGATATTTCTGTGTCAATTTAGAGAGATGATGGGGAACGTAACCATATGAGAGCGTGAGACGCGTGATGATCAGAGAATAGTCCGAAGAGCAAAGACGTACCAATACGGTATGAAGGCATGACGAGTTAGAGTATGGAAGATAGTGTAGTTTTGGAGATATGGACACCGTCTTTGTCTACTTTTCTATGTCTGCACCTAGTGCAAGGCGTTGTTTCGCTGGTGCTAGAAAGTTGTCGTTTTAACCCACAAACAGAGAGGTCTGCAAATTCAAAGACCAGAGAGTATTTTTCTAGAGTTTCGACTCAATCTGGCTGGTAGAAGGTAAGAGATGAGAGGCTGTTCGGTGATGATAGATCAATTCAGAAAGACTGGGAAATTTCAGGTGACGTCGCCAGTCGCGTCAACTCGTGACTCTGGATTCGGCAGCCGCAAATAGTGGATCTAGGCTTGGCATATCTACTTCCCCTTTTACAACGCATATTTCGGACAACATTTGCAGTCTTCCCTGATACAAAGTTTTAAGGTGGTTATTATTAAATTATTATGATTTGGAGTGGAATAAATATCTTTTATGCATATCGGAATTCTAGAAGGTAACAAGGATGGGGTAGTGAAGGAAAATATCGGTCACAATACAGAGCATGAAAACCGCCTTATAGCGACTATCTGACTGAGCAAGCAAGAATTGAAATTTTGCAAATTTCTTTGCATCTATTAAAAACAGAATTACCTATATAACCGCCATTGGTGTCTCGTACAATAATAAGTATATATGTTGACTGAAAGTGCTATCCATGATGCATATCTGGCTCCCTGCTTTTCCATTCAGAGGAGTAACAACATCCCCAGAACCGCCACAACAAGCGGCTCCATCCCCAGAACCCCCTTCTTAACACCTCCACTATCCTTCTCTGTAGAGTTAGTAGTAGGCACAGCACTGTTACTACCTGTTACAGTTGCTGCAGTTTGCTCAACAACTTTAATGCCCAGGCTTGTCTCTGTAACGACAGCCACTGACCCAGCTGCATCCGTCTTTGTACTTACAACCGTGACTGTAGCCGTTGTAGTAGCTGCACATCCCGCCCAAGCTGTGTGTCTCTGCGTCAGCGTGTCATCTTCATCAACAACGGGAATCACAATGCTTTCTACTCATCTGCTGCAAGGACTGGTCTAGGAGCATACAACTCGCCTTTGAAAACAAACAAGCGTTGAAGAACCAACAATCAGAGTTGCTGTACTTACAAGTCCACTCCGGCTTGCTCTTCCAGCTCCCACTAGTCCATCCCTCCCAAGTTTTCGGAGGGCATTTTCCGCCATCCCACCAACTCGTCCAATCGCCTGTCGTCCAGCCACCAGTAGTCCATGGACCTTGGCCAAAAGGCCCCTTACTCCATGGCCCTCTCCACCCTTCACCCCCATAACTATTTGTCCCCCAAACCGTGCCGACGGGGCTCCACGGGCCAGTAGCGCTCCAGCTAGAGATGAAGCTTGTGTAGCTCGCTTGTGGTCCGCTCGTAATTGTATTTCCCGTCGATGCGCAGAGGAATGCAATCTGCTTGTTCACGGTATCTTTATCGGAGTTGGAGCAGGACGAAGATGCGATGCAAGTGTTTACAGATGTGAGGACTGTGGAGTCGGTACAGATACATGTCCCCCAAGGACCAGAGCAAGTTCCAGCAGAGAACTGAGCGGCGCATGACTCCTGAAATTAATTAGATTGTTGGAAGCTAAAGCGTAGAACATGGGAATTTAAAACTGACTGCGCAAGAAGGGGAGCCTGCGAAGTTTCCTCCCCATCCACCACTATAGGGACCAGATTGTGCCGTTGTTGATCTGTATAGAACACTGAACAACAGGAATGAGATTGCCTTACACCTCATCTTGCTCAGTAGATGCAAATTATTTATCCAAGATCAAGATTCTATCAGAAAGGACCAAGGAAATAAACTAGAGTGCATCGCTCAATATACCAAAGAGGGGTTGTGCATCGGGACTTCCCCGACGGAGTCCGCAAAAGGTCCGCCACAGTATCGCAGCCTTCAAGGACCCCTCAGACCCGAAATTAGCATGTGGAATACCTCTTTCTGTACAAAGTCGTCGTCATCTGAGTCAGATTCGTCTGTATGCCAATTTGACCCTTAGAATAAAGCATCCAGACAAGAATATCCCACACCTGGACGGCATAATCGCGCCGATTATAAGCAGTGGACAATGTAGCGTAGCATCCATCATCCCAGAATTTGACTTTGCAATTGCAGAATGTGCGCAATCAGTAATAACGACCTGGGACGAAGCAAGAACGTGCAGGATGGTTGGATGAAATTGAAATGCACGAAACACATCAATATGCTATTCATTGCTCCCCAAATGCCATACGCTTGCCGATCCCAAACTCCAAATCCGCGATCTCTGCCATAAATACATATCCGCCAATAACCAACAATCAGTAGTGTCACATAGGATACCACTTATATTCTAATCAACGCTCAAACAATGCTTCTTTCTGGATTGATGCACTCGAGGATCGGTCTCTCGTCCCTCCTGGGGTGGTAGGCGTGACTGGAAATGGACTTAAGGTATTTGGCTTTGGTCCCCCTTCCTGGCCTGCCTTGATGCTCATTGCCTCAGCGTCAGCACCCTCAAGTAGATCCCGATCTTCACTTCTAACGTTTCTTCTCTCGCTAAGTCCTCCAGCACTACGTGGATCATAGTTCTGATCGTCACTATTGGTTTACAATGTTAGTGATGGCACGTTCGCATAGGTATATGATAGAAAATGCTTACTCTTCATCATCCTCTTCTGGCCGATTGATAGCATTCTTCTCCATCTCTTTTTGCGCTTCATCCATGCGGTGTCGTACCTCAGCTGCGACGCGCATGCCTTCTGTGACGATATTGTCGAGTACTCCTCGAAGGCCTTTGCCTGGTGGTACCACAATGCCAGTGCCACCCACACCAGCGCCAGTTGACAAGACGCTTGGTCGATTGAAGCTAAGGTTAGAGAATGTAGTAAGAGAAGATGATGATGATGCGCCGTTACTAGGCACCAACTTGTCTGAAATTCTGAAAGAAGCTGGGAATGAGGACTCGAAGAACTGCTCCAGAAGCTCACTAGTCGTTCATGTTAACAATTGTGCTATACTGTGTATGAAGGTATAGGGTGATTCGAACGCATATACTTACTCAGCAAGGACGACCATCCGGAAAGTTGGAAGGGTAATATGGAGAGGTTTCGAAGGATCAAGAGCAGCATTCGCTGCTTCGGCTTGTGCTTTGGAGACGCTTCGTTGACGAGCTCTGTCTTCTGAGTGACCTATAGGAGGAGGTACTGATTCCAGTCCCGTAGACTTCTTGCCACGGGTGGGGGAGCTTGGAGCACTCAGATCGAGCAAGTCTTCCCCCTCATCACTGTCATCTCCAATGTCGAAGGAATTTGGGTCTACCAAGCCGTTCAAATTGTTCTCTGGCGTTTCTTCGGCAGTTTCAGGGCTCTGAGGTCGATCCGGGTCGGCGTACTCAAAACATCGCCGAATGAATGCACTGACACTGCTAAGGAAGCGCTCATTTGTAGTTCCCTGTAGAGTGCCAATAGGGTTTCTATTCCCAGCCTCATACTCGCTTAAACCAATCATAGATTGCGAGGGAGTTAAAGACCCATCAAGGCCTCGTCGCGATAGAAATAATAGTGCTTCAGAGATCCTCAAGATTCCTTCTCGATCAACCTTACCATCTCCATCATCGTCATACAATTCAAAGAAATACGTGATACTTCCCATGATATCGCCCTTGCCTTTGATGTGAGCTATGCCTGTGACGACATTCTGTAAATTTAGCGCAGAGTTCATATCAACATCCCATCGGCGGAACAGTCGCTGCATGAATTCGTGGTCTGCTGGTTCTGGTTTACCATGCCCCCAAGGTGACAATGATTCTCTATTCCTGACGGAATTTCCAAAATATGAGTGTGCTTCTGGTCGCTCTGGCGGAGTTGGGTTATCAGTGACAGCCCATCTAGCGACACCCGCTAGGAATTCACGGAATCCATCATAGTCCATGAGTGTTGGACTTGGCCCCATCCCCACTCTTCCCTTTTCAATCCTCTGCTTTTCAGCCAAACCATTAACCACTTCAGCCGCCTTTATTTTACTGGCTCGTGCTCTTCGATCGACCTCTTCCTGAATCATCTGGCTTCGCTGCTGTCGCTCATACAAGACGCCATAGAATCTGTCATATAAAGCGCCGAGTTCATCTACACTCAGACGTTTGCTGTCTGGACCTAGGTTTCGTATGGAAGTACGCTTGGCAAAACCTAAGGATACCAAGGTCAGAATTGACTTCACAGTATGGTTGTACGGCATAATGTGTGAAGGCAGGAGGGGTGGAATAAAGCGGACACAAGACTTACTTTCTATACTATTTAACACGCTGTCTTTGTGTTTCATTCGCTGCTCCGAAATGCTACTCTGAGTAATTCCAGAGAATTCTTTGAAAGCCACCACCATAAGCTCCTGAAATTTTGTGATGGCTCGCATCTTGGGTATTTCCGATTTGGGGTGGGCCGATTCGTCTAATTTCGAAAAGTACGATTTCAGAATAGAAATAAAGGCGCCATCATCAGTCGCGTCCAGCAGCCTGTAAAGTCATATGTTAGCTTTATGAGGCGAATAGAGGGAATGTCACAGCTAGTCTACGATTCACCCAGGTCTTGTACTTACTCTTCACCATTAATACGCAAAATGGCTAAACCGACCTGGAAAAGTACCTTCGGCCCTTCAAGAAAAAAGACGTCAAGAACGCGGAAGGCAAAAACCAGAGGCATAGAGTTGATATACAAGGATAGAAACCAAGGCAAGGAGACCACCGAAAGCTGAACGTCATATTTTACAAGGTGATCCCAGAGTATGGGCATAGTCTTCTCTACGAGCGATTCAAATACTCGTTGATCTAGCAGTGTCCCGTACATGGTCGTGGAATAATATCCTGGTAGTAGTCGATCACATAGGGTGGATAGCAGGTAAAATGCTTGAGCCTCCGACATATATACTGCAACAATAGTGGTTAGCAAGTCTGCCTAGATATCAGACCGTATCAGGTCACAGAAAGCATACTGAGTAAGGCTGCAACCACAATATTCATGGCTTGGCAGTATCCAACATCTGCATTGATCCAACTGTAAGCAGTCAGGACCCGTCTCAGACGCGTGATGCCTTCTGGATCCTGAAAGCCGGGATATTCAGGTAAGCTTCGGTTGAGATCTTTCTCGATTTCGTCGATTGCTAAAGAAACTTGACCGTCAAATTTTGTCAGTGTGTCCAAGTATTTGTTAGGATCTTCCAGCCGTAGAAATAAAGATCCCGATGTAAGCTCCCACATTTCTCCACGCAACCTATTTGGTAATCCAACTCGGATGAGCTTGTGGAAAGTTGGCTGCCGGATGAGTGTCACATTTCTGCCATTGTCCTTGAGGTACTCCATCCATAACCGCATCTTGCTCCTGTCACGTAATTTCCGAGCATCGCCAGGGTATTTGAAGATCATACCGAGTCCAGCGTCAGGGGGTTTGTCGGATCGTTTCGCGTCGCCTTGTAAAAGGTACTCCGAATAGCATTCTGCAACCACCTTTTTGAGCTTGCCGACATCTCCAACCCCAGATTTCAGCCCTCTTTTCAATCCGTCACAGAATCGTTCACAAGCTTGTCGACTTCCGGCCAGCTGAATAGTTAGTTTTTGGGGTGCTCTAGCATCGTGGCCTGATGCGCTGGTAATGCCATTCCAGGTAGTGATGGAAAGTGCAAACTAAAAAATATCGTCAGGCGCAATCAATTGTTTCGATGTTGTGGGACTACCAACTTGATAATTCTGACTATGCAATCTTTCCACGCGCCTAATTGCGCATAGAGGAAGGGTGAATCCATTGCCACTGGGTCCTGCACCATGCGTTTGTCCTGCACGTCCATGTCAGTCATGCTCAGCTCGACGGCTTCTTCTTTAATTCCAATGCCCATTTACCTGTATATCCAGATGATGTGCTTGTACTGGCTGTTTGCAGGAAACTTGTAGCCTGTGTCGAGAACGAGAGAAAACTCTCGCTCAAGTGCAGCTTTCCCACATAGTGATATCCTCTATCTCTATCCCTATCCTTCTCTCCCTGTGTTGCGTTCGGCGAGTACTAACACCAGTCAGCCTTGCATCTGCCAGTCTGACCTCTTAAGGCTACTAGCACATCAAGAGAAAATTTCACCACTCACAATAACAGGCGGGCTAATTGTAAGCTCTGCGGTGATTTCCTGCAAAGGCGTCTGGGTATCCGGCAGTCGAAACTGGTGCCGAAACAGTGTCGATTTGGCAGGGTTTCGGTCGGATGGTGAGATATTGAGAGCTTGGGTAGGGTCAATAAACGACTGCGCCTTTTGCACCAGGCTCGACAGGTTGAACATTGTTCATGGCTTGCTGGTACAATCAGGAGATTCCAAGATGAGCTTCAGTTTCGAGGAGTTCTGTTCCAGATGTCATCCCGCCGCTTCAAGGCTGAATATGGCTCGTGCGCTCACAGCTGACCAATCATGTAGAGCCCCAAGCCCTATAAATATAGAAATACCGTAAAATGTAGTTCAGCAACCTAAACCAATGCTTTTATGCATTGCGCCTACTATGCTTCGTAATAATCCTCTGAAAGCCGTTGAAACAAGTTCCGAGAAAAATGATGTTCCAAATACCAAGAGCTTTTGCTTAATCAATATAGTTTTGGATTTTTATCCCATCATTCCCTCTTGCATCCTTGCACAATTGCTTGTCACTAATAGAACCCTTAAATATACTTTAGCTCCTCTATTTCTCAGCTCCTTCAGCTTAGAGCCTTGGGACATGACAATCCTTGGCCTCAACTCCAGATCTCAAAGCCTCACTCTGCCCCGCTACGATCAGAGCAATATACATAATAGGACATCCTATTCAATCCCACGCTCCGTGCCGCATTATATCGATATTATTTACGATTTCCATATTCCGCAAATTCAGACAGCAGGGAGCTCAGCCGGGCTTCCACTTTTAGCCTTCTTGGAACGTCCGAAGAGCATTAACCAGTTCGTCCCGACATGCTTGTGGTACATTATGCATTGACGAGATAATTCCAGATTACCTATACAAGATAATAAGTTGTATGTTTCTCATTTGTCTTGTCTGATGCCCAAATGGGAGTACCTTCATATGCTCAACCGCCATATTCCTTCAGCTTTCGGCGCTAGAATCCAGTGCCATGACCCTCTCTACGCCACCAGCTATCCGGCCTCACCTTCCCAGCAAAGGCGATTTTACCATATGAAGGGACTTTGTAGGGGAATGAAAACTCTACCTCCAAGAATGAGTTGTCTATGGTTTCGAGTCCCGGGAGAGTTGTCTAGCTAGCCTCTTTTACGGCCTCCTCACACTCAAATGCGAGATTCTATTACTAAAGTTACATACTATTCATCGTTCATACTTCCCCCACCATGACTATTGTTTCGCCATGTTGACCAGTCTGATGACGAAGAATAGAAATTACGAGTTCCAAGACGCCATGTTTGACACTAGTAGCATTAGACAGTGCATGTCAAGTCTATCCCCAGACCAAGTCATCATTTACCCCACTCGGGCCAACATGCTCTATCATTGATGTTAAAGGCACTGGGGCGGCTAGTGTTCTAGTAAATAGGTGGGATTTCAGAGAGCCGCGAGTAATAGGCATACGCACTCCTATGTTCACAGTCGTGCCCAATATCCTTGATATGGCCCTAAAATCATCATAATTCTGATAGCCCAACCGGTTTCCAGGAAGCTACTGTGATAATAAAAGTTATCATTGGAGTTTGAGTTTCTCATGATGACACCAAACTCCAGCATCAAGATAAGTCGTACTTGAAGCAATTGTGTAATAATTAATGCTGGATTCAATGTAGTGCCAAATTTCTGCTGCTACAGATGTTACAGCTATTATCTCAACAGCAGTACCGAGAAAAAAAATATCAGTTTCCAGCTACAAGCATCTCTTAGCACTGCTGTAGAAGCGGCTATCCAATAGATCGCGTGGACGGCGCTACGACGCAAGCCCAGGAACTAACCCATTGATACCGTGTATTGAAGCATGACAGCTCGAAAGTGCTTAAGCTAGCTGTAGGGCCATTTATACTATCAATATCAAATATTACTTTCGTTGTCCCGTGTGGTATGTCTTCTTTTTGCAAATAGCCGTGTTTTGGAGTCTCCTGAAGGCTATCTGCTCCGCTGTGGATTCGTTTCTGGGCAGCCAACATAATTGAGGCTACGTTGGCTTCGTGCTACGGCCATCTAACTTGGACTAGGTATCACGAAATGATACTTTATTTCATGAATAACTTTTGTTACACTCTCCGCATTGGCTTGCATCAGTCTCCTTCCTCCACCGAGTCAGCAGATTGTGATTTGAAGGGTTGGGGATATCTACAGAGCACTATAGAATGAAAATAGGTATCTGCTTTCCGAATGCTTCATCTACAGCCCTATCGCGCCACATCTTACTTGTTGACATAACTGATTCCGTACGTCTCTGTTTTGCGGCGCCATTAGTCTTGTAGCTCAGGTAGGAATGCATATCAGTCGCCACTATGAGACCACGATCGCTGCACAATGCAAGTGCAGTCGTTATTGAATAGCTTTCAATAGGCCGCCAGCTAGCTAGCCAGTGATTACCTCCATCATATATTTTATACATATTTTAAGTGTTAATTATGATAGCTTACTATGGGAAGTCCTAGCCCTGAGCAATTGGTAGGGAATTTCTATCAAATTATACTATTACTGTTAGAATTACATGGCAATCGTTCTAACTACTTTCTTTCGTACATCTTGAATTTCTCAGTCTTAAATATATACAGGCTTTTAACTTGCATCCAAATCTCATCCTCTGCTCAGTCCACAAGAATTTTTATCACTGCATGCTCCACTCGTTGCTTTATATATTGGCGGTATTAGTTATGCTTTGTGATTATAATCTTCAGCTTACTAATGTTTACATACTTTTATGTTCACGAATGCTGAGGGAAACGACTTAAGGGCTCACTCCGCTCTATCGACTCTCTTCTTGTCGGTCGACTGCATCTCACGGGTCGCCGGGCAGACTAGTGATTTCACTTAGTATGCTCGTTGGCGTCAGGTGTAAGATGTGTCGATTGTTTTTGTGTTCTAAGCTACGTGTCGCGAAGAGGTTGCAGGTCCCGGGGGGACCCACGACTCTTCACGTAACTAGTTACATGGGTTGCAACACTTCTTTAGCTCCTTCTTCTCTTCCTCCACTCCGTCTCCCATGTGTTGCACTCCCATGCCATGCTTGCAAATCAAGCTTCCTCCTAAATAGGCAGCATAGAAGGGCATTAGCAAAGTTCCGCCACTAAGCACAATCTGGTGCGGATAGGGTCCATAGTTTTCATGGGGACAGTGGCGCTCCATCAACAAGTTATACATCACTGCGAAGACAACGACGCCATTGATGCCAGCCTGTAAAGTATGAGAATGTGGCTCGCATACAAGGGTAATGAAATGTGTAGTAACTTACGTGGATAATGGTAGTTTTGAGTGTGAGATCGAGAGTCTTCTTTTCCTCGTCGTTGTTTATATAGAGTCTCCTTGCATTGATCATGGCATAGAGCTCTGCAAATCCAGTAGTCAAGGCCGGGGTGGAACCCAGAATACCAATCACATCAGTAAAGTAGCCGAGAATGATGATGGCACTGGTATTCTCCTTTTCAGGGGTAAGGGGAGATCGGGCTGGAGCCACTAGAGCTATACCGCAGAGTGGGTTCAGAATGTCGGCGATGGTGAAGAATGCGAGTGGGTATGTATCGTGGCAGGGTGAATTGGACGGCTGGACCAGGCACATCACCTACTGCCTCGGTGGGTGCGTTGAGAAGTAAGGATGGAACAAAGACCAATTCAATTATAATAGTGATTGAGACGTGAGCGCATTGCTTACTTGACTATTTGACCCAAATTTGCCCGGGCCCACTACCTGCATGCTTTTCTAATATAAGAAGACATTATTTGATTTAACAGCTAGATTGAAGAGCTTAATTTCATTAAAACAGATTCAACTAAGATGTATAACCCCATTGATACAGCGAAGAGTTATTCATATATAGAGAATGAGGTCTTTGCACCATTCCAAATTGCGGGGAAGCTAGGACCGCTTTATAAGCTTAAAAGGACAGTACGTCATATATATAGATGAATTGTATGTTGTGAAACGGCAAAAGCACATGCTTCTTGCCGAATTATTATTGCACCTTATATATCGTTCAACATATGTAATCTAATAAATTTGATTCGCCCCAATTATGGGACAACAAATCAGCAAATGGTGCTTGTTCTTAGCTAGGATATTAGTTAGCCAGCAAATACCAAATAGACCAGCGTTAAGAGGACTGTGTCCGAAAGTGACGGCCAGTTCTAGATTAATGCAGAGCAGGCCCATTATTTCTATGTCTTGGAGTTATATGGCTGACATTCCTTGCGCAGGTTAGAACAATCATTCAGGTACTCTGTAGAGCTCTTCTAAAGCACAGGTCTCTATAATTGCGGGCGCCTGCCTCATGAAAAACGTGCTCTACAACAGTGTAGGTGGCCTAGCGCTCTTCAATCTCCTCTCTCTATCTATAATTGCGAGATCCAACTTTGCGATATTGGAAGCTCAATTTTGGAGAAATCTCCAGCGACTCTACGGGAAAATCTTACTGACCTAACTATACTACATGCTCTAGTTCGTTACCCCTTATATTTAAATGAAGTTGCATTAAACTGGTAATCCTGACTATGATTGGCCACATTTTTCATCGTCCTGAGCCTGCTTCTGACCCAAAACTCTGTGCGTCCCGCTCCTAGGAGCCTCTACTTCCGCCCACTATATGCCCAAGAGTAAGTCTTCGTGGCCTCCTATGCTGATTTGTCAGCTTTGGCTATTTCAGTTAGCAAAGCCGCGTTAACTTTGTATTGGCTAGTGCGCAATGGGAGAAGCCCATTTATTAGGAAATAAACATGTTTAGAAATTGAGTAGTTTGATCGTTAATCGTATACCGCTCCGTTTCTTTTGAGAGTAGATGTAACAACTCAAGCTGAACAGGGATCTCGATCCGTAGATCCAGGTGGAAGGACTCAAAAGTGTGAACAACTATCAATTGCTATAACTAAGAGAACAAGCTACAGACAGAAGAAGGGAAGGAAAGCAGCGCTCTATATACAGGAAGCTGGCCGGAGGCCAGTATAAGCGAGCTTTAGGATGTCCGGTGCTGAGCTCCGTCCGAGCTCTGGGGTGTCCGGTGCTGAGCTCCGTCTAAGAAGTCAGGGCCGTGACAGTAGAGAGGATTTTCTTACTTGCAACTATAACTATCGGGTGACCATCTTTAAACCATGTGGTATTTTCCTATAGTAAGCGATATTATATTCTAATTTCGATCTCTTTATTAACAGGACAAGTACAGCTTAACAACTCAAGTTCCAATCTTGGATGGTCAAGTAGTATCACGTGATATTCAGATCACCTGCCAGCCGCCATATAGAAAAGGAACGCCTTAGCACATCTACATGTATCCTTCAGTCAAAGTACAACTGGAGTCTCTCCAAGATTTACGCAGTATATTCTCCTATTAGACTCTATGTAGATAACTACTCTTGTCGGTAAGTAATTAACTTAAAATTGCTTACTTTTCTTCTGAGGTCTGGTCGAGATCCTAAACACGTGACATATATTACTAATGAATAATCTTGCCTCAAGAAAGGAACCTCACCTGCTCCTACAGCTTCTTGCAATCCCAAATCAACCTTTTGAGTATTATGCCGCCTCTAAGTCAAAACACCATAATGTTGATCAAATTCCAAAACATAATCACGTTTAAGCACACGAAGGTACCATTTACCACGTACAACTGCGTTTGCTTGGTAACACTGCAGGAGTGCAGGGATGTTGTTTTGTCCTTGGACTATCGAATGAGGCAGCTCGATGATCCTTCACAAGATAACAACGCAGCTTCCTCCATCAAGAAAATATGTTGTCAAATTGGGACCTACCAATATTGCATCTTGGTGTGATCATATCGAATAATTATGCGGTCATTGCTGATTACAGCCGCGCAAAGGACAATGATTAGCGAAAGCAGCGTCGTGTTCTTGTCAATCTACTGCACTGATTGATGCGAATCACGCTCGCAATTCGGCTGCAGAACTTGCTCAACTTTTACCAGCGATTTGGTGATGTGGAGTCTCATGCCAAGAGGGGGGTGTCCTTGATAAAGAAAGAGAAAAAAACAGAGCAACCACATTTTACATCGTTAATCATCGCGTCATCCACGATACCGATGCATGACAACTTTAGCTGCCGCCGAATTCCCTTCTTCGATAGGATGGTCGTTGATAGCCTCTGGCTACCATTGGCCTAGCGAACGCTTCAGCTTTGCAGAACGCACTTAACATGTAACACCAAAGGCATATTCTTAAAATGAGCACTTGCAGGGTATCAAGAACAAATAAACCACTTGGGAATTTACCATGGAGAGGATTTGGGCTAGAAACCTCCTAATTATGGAGCTGAAGTACCCGGGGGCCTCCGATGACTATTAGCGGTCTCTTAATATTTCGAATCATAAGCTCACCCCTCACGAATAGGATTTATTGCTATATCTGGAATGACCCTTATCAAGTATTATGTTTACCATCTGTGATAAGAAGAGCGAAGTAGATGTGGTTGCACTCAGCAGGTCACTTCACTTCAAGAGAACACATGCTAGTTGCCATTATTTTGCGTAGCGCGACTCAATTTAGTGTGATAAATAGACGTTATATATAATGTGGCTCTGCGCCGGTTTCTATGACAGCGACTATATTTGTTTTTTTAGAGTAGAATTTGTGTTTAACTGAGAGCTCATTACGCCTCAAGCCTTAGTATCAGATATGGCTTGCATATTTTCTCCGATAATCTTCGACTTGGCTGCGTAAGTACCTCTACTTGTAAAAAGTCTTCTTGATCGCTCATGGTTGCGGCACGCTAAATAAATAAGGTTACCCAACAGGATTGATCGCTGCACACACCAGGAGCCTTGGCAGGCATGGATGTGACCAATTTGGCAAACTATAAACAAAATAGAGGGCACATTTGCCGCCCATGTACGACACTTAATATCCATGCTGCATGTAACCTTACTTCTAGCCAAGTCGCAGGCATCCCACTGTAACCCAAGACTGTGTTAGTTCCTGGTTTGGTGTGCTTTCCGCCTCTGGCGTACAATTTTATGCCTGATATGATGCTTTACTGCATTGGAGACAAGTTATACATGTGATAAATATATGTTCTGAGCCCAAATTTTTCGTCTATTGTTCCGATGCGTGAGGTTTTCAGATCAAATGTCTTTTGTTATTGCTACCATAGTTCTTATCGCTACCTGCTTAGTTTTGATTTCCCCATTGATTCACGCAAGGGCAGCTACAACGTGGCCAGCCGTTCCGGACCGCCGAGCTGATTTAGGCGCAATATCACCATGCGTTAAAGGTTCTGTAGACTTGGACCTTCCCAGATTGTCACTGACCATCAGCAAAACCTTGCGAAATTCGAAGATTTAGGGACTTATGTGGCTACCTTATCGGCACTCAGGTTTTTACTATACATGGGCTGCATATCAAGTGAATAGTGCTCCAAGAAACCAAGTCTAGCGCGCCCAAATTTTTGGTGCACTTACAGCACTCGTTATTCCTGTACTTGAATTCTCTTCTTTTTCATGCAATATACTACATGTTATGAAAGATCGCCTTATATTCTACTTCTGATTTATGAAGTTTCAGATTGAGTGAGAAGCAGGAAAACTCAAGCATATCCTTGTATTTGTAGGGATCTCCAACCAATTGCTTTTGCAGCCCAACTTTAACATTTCCCTATGGCCTTAAGGCCAGTTACTGCTCCATACCCCCTAAATATTAGTTAGGAAGCTCACCTACGTGGGGGGTGCGTGGGTGTAGTTTCTATTTAGACTTCAGCTTTTTTTATAGTACACGACTATTCACACTACAGACCACATTGTGGCAATAAAGCTATTCCTCTTCCCAAATTAGCTTACAGGCTACGTTCTCCCGCGTTCCCCCCATTTCCACACCATCATCATTCGAATAAAATAAAAATAATACAATGCTATCTGGCTCAAGTTTCAAATATATACAACCTATTATATCTAGGCACACTACGAACGTGCTACGTTCTTGGGATTTACGTTTCATTACCGGCCTCCAACTCTTGGTTTTACGTCCAGATCCTGAGGGAACCTCACGTTTATCTCCAAGTTTCGAGATATTTCTCTGCACTAGTCCTTTTCAGGCTGCATATGCCAAAATGAGACTGCAATAGTCATGTCGGTCCTTGCTCCTGCTTCCCTAGCTCACTGAACATGATAATGCAATGATACGTTGTTTTCGATGCAGAGTCTGTGAAAAGTTGTACAGTCTCTAATACAAAGAGCTCGTATCGCTTTTGATTTACGTGCTGAAGCACTCAAGGAAATAGTTTTGCTACCCATCTTACTCATCGCTGCCTTTATCCAGTATATCAAATCTAAGCTCACCTAAGCTTGCCTTATTGCTCTGCGAAGTTTTACTTATTATTTTCATATTTGAATGATGTCAGCCAACATCATATCCCTCAGAGCCCAACATTCAAAGCCTCAAACCGCCACTGGACCAACTTTACCTTCAGAAAATGAGGGTAATCAGGAATTATGGCTTAAGTCAGCTACGAGGGTTAAGGGGACTGACATCACGAAGCCAGGAATGGCGCTCATCAAGCCGGAAAGGGGCGGTTTTGCGGCTAGTAAGGGAGCTTCTTCCACCACAGATAGTGACAACGATTCCAAGTACGCTCCATATATTTCTGTGCCGCCAAAGAAGGGAATACATGGCCTAAGGTCATTACGTTACCGAGTCTTTGATGTATACCGTCGGATCTTTTCTATCGTCTTTTTCGGCAACGTCGCTGCAGCTTGTGCTTATGTTCGCTTTACCTCAAAAGGAAAGGAGATGGCAAATTTAGGTATAGCCGTGGCTGCAAATCTTACCATAGCAATTTTGATACGACAAGAGTATATTGTAAATGCACTATTTACAGTTTTTTGCGCAATGCCGATCTCAACACCTCTCTGGCTGAGAATGCAATGCGCACAGGTTTTCCACCTCGGTGGTCTTCATAGCGGATGTACGATTGCTGCAACTACCTGGCTGATTATTTTCTCGATTGCAGCTACCGTATGGCATTCTTCTTCTGTGGTGCAAGTAGTTAGCTATCTCATTCTCACATTGATGTTAGCTATGGTTGTGTCCGCATACCCTGCATTTCGCCGACATCTCCACGACAAGTTCGAGATCACGCATCGATTTGCCGGATGGACCATTCTCGGATTATTTTGGATTCAGGCCATCTTCGCCAGCCTGGATGCCCAAGGTTCTTTAACCCTTGGAGATGCAATTCTGAGAAGCCCCGTGGTTTGGATGCTCGCAGTGTCAACGTTCTCTATCATTGTCCCTTGGCTGCATCTTCGCAAGGTTACTGTACGCCCAGAAACACTGTCATCCCACGCTATCCGACTCCATTTCGACTATTGCACTCCCGTCATCGGAACCGCTGTCCGCCTCTCGACTCATCCGCTCATCGAATGGCATGCCTTCGCCACCATCGCAAAGCCAAAAGAAAAAGGTTTCTCGGTCATCATTTCCAATGCCGGGGACTGGACTTCCCATCAGATCCGCACCGCACCGACCAAGCTTTGGGTCCGCGGGATTCCGACATGCGGAGTCGCACGCATCGTCCCCTTATTTCGAAGCATCGTTCTCGTTTCTACGGGGTCAGGAATTGGGCCCTGTTTACCCATTATTTACGCCAAACGCGCTCCGATGCGGATTTTCTGGTCGACTAGGAATCCTGAGCAAACGTTCGGAAGCGCCATTATAGACTCCATTAAGGATACTGACCCGCATGCTATCATTCATGACACCAAGACACAAGGGCGACCTGATATGGTTGCGATCACTTATAGACTGTACAAGGAGAGTGGTGCTGAAGCTGTTTTGATTATCTCAAACCAAAAGGTTACGCAGTTGGTTGTTTATGGGTTGGAGAGTCGAGGCATTCCTGCTTATGGGGCTATTTTTGACTCTTGAGCTGTAAATAAAATCGACATTGGGGATGAACTGGGTAAAAGTTCTAGACTAGCTGCATGTTTCTTTCGGCTTGAAAGAATTGATGTGGTAAATCCCTCATTTTCTGTGAAGGATTACATCACCCTCCGTACCTATTGACCTAGCTCAACTTTGCATATCTCTTATTTTGTTACTTGAATATATTCTTTACAACTTTAAAATTTAGTAGAAATATTTTAAAAGCAAACTTGGAGCCTTTTTTTTGTTAGTTTCTTAGTACTAAAAGTATTTTTAAAAAGTTTTGCAAGTTGCAGATATAATTGAATTTATGTTAAATTGTGAACACTTGACTGTAACAAGCCGTAATGGGTCAGTACGCTTTATTTGTCAGCTCCGAGATAAAGGAAGCCAACCTGGTACCCATATATGCAAATATGCAATATGCCAACACCACATCGTTATCTTGGTCCTATAAGCGGTTATTAAATTAAAATGAAGGACTTAGCACCGTGCAAGAGAGGGTTGATTGTTGGTATGGCTATTGCAGGCCTGAAAACTCTGGAAATTGCAGCTAGCCTTGAGATACCCGAATACACTGTATGAAGCATCCTCCTCTACGATTAGCGTACCGGCCGGCCACGAGAATAAAATAAGTACTAGGTGCTCCACCTTCCTCTCTTATGCCATGCCATCGCACCACTTTTTGAGTTACTTGCTGGAACAAGGCCTGTTATGTACGGCATCTATATCTAAGATTTCTCTCAGCATTTGAGAAGCCATAGCAAATTATCTCCCAGAGCTTTCCAGGACGTAGCATTCTTCAAGCAGAATGATACTTAGAATATTTCTCGAGCCGCCCGAATCCTTGGCTTTCCTTGCGATCACGTCTTCATCTTCGGTTTTGGTTGGTTTCAATCGGTGTTCCCCAATGGTATTGTCGTGTCTTAGCATACAGCGCCCCTCACTTTCTGCCCCTTCCCGTGAACATCCGTGACCAAACCCTGGATCATGCTTTAGGCGGTTGCACATTGCACTTTGAAATTGAGTAGTGAACATCCAAGCTTGGTTTGTAGCAGGAGATGAGCTTTGTAATCAGGAGAATGAATGGCCATTTCTCAGGGCTGTTACCTCCGCAGCAAACAAGACTTGCCCCCACGTGCATGCATTTATCACTGGAGGCCGGAATCCATGGTGACTCCGTTATACAAACTTTAGTCTTAGCTTTAGGAGTGCGACATCCTTTGATCTACCTAAGCGCGTCATTCTAAATCCTGTTGGAGGAATCTAGAATAGCAGAGCAAATCTATCTAGGTGCCTAATGTTGCGAAACTTAGCTTTGATGGTTTAATTTACTTGCGTGGTGCACGAGGCGAGAGATAAATTATTAATTATCAACGGTATTGGTGATAAAAGCCTACTTCTCAACCACATTTTATTTTAATTCATCTTTTCCGTCTATATCCTCCCCTTTATACACCTCTCCACTGCACCTGTTTCTAAAAACAGACGCTTCAAAGCTACCGTTTATCACACGGCGAGGCTCCAGCTAACGATAGTCAACAATAGATGGGTTCACCACGGAATTTCATGTGTTGGCAAGGCAGAGCCGTTATGTGGGGATAAAAGGAGCGAAAAGGAGAATCAGCATCATTGATTGCAACCATCTCTTATGAGACACTATCAAATTTCATCACATATAATCTTAGCAACTGCGCTAGGTTGGCTTAGTTACACCGTGTGTCCAGCGTGTAAACGGACTATCTTGCTCCCCGCCAGATCGGCCATCAACTCCTATACAGGAACCGATAGTAGCCTATCTAGCTCGCACACTATGAAGGTGTTTGATAAATCTTTCCACCCACAGTACGGGTCGGGAACTTTCCATTTCTCCAAAGTGGGCTGCACCTATATTCTACTCTGCCATTCATCTGCTTCATTTGGCGACAAGTGGTGAAACAGGCTGTTCCTAGAACCGATACAGATCGAAGACTCATCGCCATCGCTGATCGTTAGCATTTAATTACCACTACAGGTTTTTCTGTCATCCTTTCTCTCTTACCTGCTCCACGATGAACAGGCCGCCTGTGTCCTTTAGATAGCTGTAATGAATGACCTGGAAGAGGCGAGAGCGACCAGCATAGTCTAGAGTACGCTGCGGCTGACCCACTGGCTACTCACTTACTCAGAGTGGGTGCCAACTCAGTGGGTTGGGTCTTTCTTAAATATAACTCCAGTAGGTTAAGTCTAATAGTTTATGGCCTAATCTACTGAGTCTTTGAGACTCAGCTAAGTTACTAAAACTAAAACAAGCTTTAAAATATAAAGAATATAGCTTTTTAAGCTTGTTTTAGCACACTTAAATTACTTATTATAGCTAGTATAGGCCGTTAGCAGGCAAGCGAATAATAGTCGTTTTTGGTGTGTGTTTTGGCGCAATAGTGATGTCGAATGTCAGAATGAATTGGAACCTGTCCTAGTAGCACTAATGACAAGAAGTCAGGTCTCTAGATAGAGACAATGGCGATTTTAGGGAAACGGATAAGGGAATGGTAATAGTTATACCGTTACCTACTGATAATCAGGTTACCAGACGTTTAAGAACTTATGGTCAAAGCTGTGTGTATCATGATCAGGCGTTCAAAACTGCGAGGTAAACTAATGAAGATCCCCAGTTTTGCTGATGAAGGACGATGGTTCAGCTAACCTTGCTTAAACCACCAGAACCCAGTCTTGCCAATTCTCTATATCCAAGAGTCGAAACTAACTATTCTCCTTATTCGAAGATATGACGCTAGGAATAAACCTAGAAACCAGAGGCTGAAAGCCTGGGGCATACTGAGATACTTGGCGTTTTTCCTTAGCCGCAAGTATTAGTCAGGAAGGTATTTACACTGAAGCTAGGTAATAAGCCATCCTCTACGCTCTATCCCTCCTACTCCCCGTGGCTCTCGCACCGTAACCATTCTCCTTATTTAAGCTACTAAAACGTGTTCAGATATTAGCACAAGAAAGACATCAGACACAGAAACGACCTTTCAAGTGCAAGATAGCCCCGCCATCTCTAAAAGCAATGATGATTGAGATGACGGGAAAAGTACAAGACGAACAACAAAGGGCGTAGGTCAAACTGAGAACTGTTTTGGCGAGATTAAGTCATGGTAGGCTGATGCCTTGGATTGATAAACGGATCGATGCATTCTAATAGCTTGAATGCTTCAGAAGATCAGCGCGGCTTGTTTTTGCAAACACCACTTCTACTAGTGTACGGCTCGTGAAAGCACCACAGACAAGAATGGAGTTTCACCTGAAAGTCCCCAGCTGATGCTCCTCAAAAAGTTATGAGATGCAGAGAGGTGCAGGGAGACAAGGATTGAGAAGGAGACATAATAGGCTGAAGTGGAAGACAATGCGATTACAGAAGCAGCAGGATTTCGGACCCAGACGAGCCTCATTCTCGTTAGAAAGATGAAGGCAATATTTTACTTTGCGCATAGTACCTTCTAGTCTCTGGCTCTCAACCTTAAACTGGATGAATGAACATGATTCGAATCCAAAGGCTTTATTGGAGTTCACCTTGTCGATAAAATCTATACATACACTAAGAAATAAGCCTGCTCAAGCCTCCTTCACCGTGGAATTTTCAACTTCAAGCGTTCACTGCGACGATATATCCATCATGATCTACCTGATCTACAGACTTACGGAGGAGACACCGCTACAAGAATATGACAATCTCACATGAATAAGAGAAAACCAGACGCTTGAGGAGGTGCCCGGTCTCAGTCAATTTTATCAATTACACTTTTGCACTTTTTAAACAGACAGTCAATTTTGATCAGGCGAGCACCTCTATAGAACCAAAAAATACAATACTCTATTAACCAAGAAACCAAATAAGGAGAAAGCTATCTGCGCGTACGAGGAATGAGTATTTATACACGTCGGCAGGTTGTTCCGTAACTAGCGACCAAAGCCATGGCTGGGTAGTCATAGCTACGTGCGCGACAAATAGCTTAGTTTTACTTATACTTACCCTATTTGCCAGGTGGTTAGCTCAATTGTCATCACGCTTACAACCTCACATTTTTCTTTTCGTACAACTAAATCATGTAAAATTAGCTTTGCTAACTAAGCGTCATGGGAGGTCTTTTGTTTGGTTGTGTTCTAGAATCATTGGTATAATTATGAAATATTTGAAAGAATTTGAAACCGGATATGATGGTCGAATTCGTTTCGTAGAGGTCTATATCTAACAAGTACTTTTCCTATTTTCCTATTTTCCTCATATTTGAAGTTCACGCGCCTAATTGAAAACAACAGTCTTGTGACCGTTGAGAAGAACCCTCTTCTCCGTCACCCACTTCACAGCCGTGGCCAAAACGTTGCTTTCCACATTACTGCCTTCGATCGTAAGCTCTTTTGGGCTGAGTGCATGGTCTACGCGAACGACATTCTGCTCAATAATCGGTCCTTCGTCCAGATCACTGGTAACAAAATGTGCAGTGGCTCCAATAATCTTGACGCCACGATCATACGCCTGATGGTAAGGCTTTGCACCTTTGAAAGATGGCAAGAAGCTGTGGTGGATATTGATGATCTTGCCTGACATGGCGCTGCATAGGCCTGGCGACAAGACTTGCATGTACCGCGCCAACACGATTAGGTCAATATTATTTGCCTTGACCAGATCTAGAATCTGTTTCTCCTGCTCCAATTTCGTTTCAGCTGTGACAGGAAGATGATGAAATGGGATGTTGTATGATTTTGCTAGAGGTTCGAAATCTCGGTGGTTGGAAACAATAAGCGGTACCTCTATGCCGAGCTGCTTGATTGACTGTCGGAACAGGAGATCGTTCAAACAATGACCAATTTTAGAGACCATAATCATGACCTTGGGTTTTTCAGCAAGCGACGAAAGCTCGAATGTCATTGCTAAAGATTCCGCTGTCGTCTCAAATGCCTTCCGCAATTGTTCAACATTGATCTCGTTGACAGGAGACGTAGCATTGGCTGACGCAAAATGCACTCTCATAAAGAATTTCTTGGATGTTGGGTCTCCAAATTGCTGAGAGTCTTTGATATTCAGGTCGTGCTCGGCCAGAAAGCCTGTGACGGCATGGACAATCCCAGGACGATCTGGGCATGATAGTGTCAAAATATACTCAGGGGCAGGTGAAACAGCGGCCTTGGGTGGTATCGAAGCCATTCTGGACGGGGGTACGCGGGTGTATGGAGCGTTGTGCAAGCTGCTTGTGGTGAGAAGTCGCCGAAGAGGTTTCGATATTTGAGACCTGGAAGAAAAGCAAGTTGTCCGTAAGGTAAACTTTAGCTCTGCCGCTCCCGAGAAAGCTAAATTTCCTTTTCTTAGTGGTATCCGGCCAAAGCCCAGTTTACTCGCCGTCGACATCGATATATCGACGAGACGTGACGCGGAGTAGTTGACTCATTTTCCCAGATGGCAGAAGTGGATAAAAGTAATTGGCGTTGAAGAATTTGATCTCCACATTTTGTTCTAAAACCAAATCGCCGGTAACGGCTGGATGTTTTGAGTTGGATCACGTGATCGTGATTAAACTTGCTAAATTTATGAATCATTAAGGTTGAAATCTCCAACTGGAAAGTGACATCTACAACCTGTGAAATCCTCCAAAGTAATCAAAGCATCAAGCCGTTGAACAATCCATTTATTTCATCTTAATGCTAGCGCGAGTCATGTTTCTTGGCAACGCCATCTCAGGTGTGACCCATGTCAATTGCCATAAGGTAATTAAGGAGCATTTGAAGTTTGTGCTTTGACGGACAACATCTATTTAGAGAAAAACAATGGTTTCGAGTCATCATAACTGAAGCTTGCACGTTTCTGGACATCGGTTCCACCTGACACGTGATATTTCATAAAAACGTCAGTCTTCATAGAAATTGCATGTTATGACAGAAGTGGGAGACTTTACAATAAAACGCTTCATAAAATGGGGGATGGTACTATCAGGTTCGATGGCTGAACATTTAGAATTTTCATTTAGACCTGTCAGAAATGGGTAGTGCAAAGCTTGAGATAGCAATCTCAGGTGCTGGAATCGCGGGCCTGACGGCAGCCATTGCCCTCCTCAAACATCCTCTCATAAATGTTCATATTTATGAACAGGCTACAGAGCTGAAAGAGATTGGTGCCAGCATAGCTCTCGGACCAAATGGCCTCCGCACGCTGGAGCGCCTGGGTCTCGAGCATGCTATCAGCGACGAAGTATGTTTTCGTGGCGCATCCAATATTCCAATGATCTACAGACACTGGAAGACGAACGAAATTTTGAGTCAAGACTTCCATGAGAATGTGCCTGAGTACTTGCACCATACGGCGCGATATCACAGAGCTCACCTCCAGGAAGCTTTATTGCAAAATGTACCGAAGGAGATCATTCATTTAAGGAAGAGATTTAAGGATGTGAGTTTAAATGATGAGAGGGTTCAAATTAGCTTTGAAGACGGATCAGTGGCGACGGCGGATATTCTATTAGGTGCAGACGGACTCCGGTCGGTGAGTGATTCCTTATTAGACCTCCGCATTAACAAATCCTAAGGCGTGGTAGGGTGTCAGAAGTTTTCTTGTACCGGAGCTTGAATTGAAGTGGAGTGGATGGACAGCATTCCGGGCAATATTTGACTTCTCTCTGGTCAAAAATATCCCAGATTTACCACCAGACTCGATACATTGGATTGGCCCACAAACCAATTTCTTTGCCTCAAGGTTGGGCAAGAATCAGTTCACCACCGTAGGAGGCTACAGTAGTGACCCTGATGGCGAGAATCCTCCATTCAATGATGTCGTCTGGGACCAAGAAGCGAGTGTGAAGTACTTGAGAGAAATCTATAAGGTAAGGGCAAGTTTTATAGGATCACTTGATGGCTCTAACATTTGTTAGGACTGGAATCCTGTAGTCAAAGCACTTGCAGAAGCAACTCCGGAAACACGATATTATCCCAATTTTTCGATAGCTGGGCCACTGAAATCATGGGTTTTTGGAGATCATATCACCCTAATTGGGGATGCAGCGCACGCTCATGGTGGTGCCTTCGCGACCGGCGGCTCAATAGCTATCGACGATGCTTATGCATTTTCACTTGCGCTCAATCATGTTTTCCCGCCATCTGCCACCACCAAGCCAAGCTCAACAGAAATTGGGAAAGCTCTAAGATTATATGAAGCGACACGGAAGCCTCATGCTGAAAAGCTGCTCAACATTGTGCATATTGCTAATAAGAAAAAGGCAGCAAATGTTGGGAAGGAAGTGACGGATGAAGACCTGAGGAGTTTAGCTGTGAACAGACCAGATACTGTGTGGCTTCATGAACATGACGTGGTCAAGGCTTTTGAAGAGGTGGTTCACAGAAACGAATCTGGAAAAGACGCTATCTCAGCACGGCTATAGCTACAGAGAAGGATAGAGACCTAACACAGTGATGGCTCTACCAAGTCAATGTCAAATAGGTGGAATTCAAATTAAACACCCAGTAAGCCATAACCTCAATATGCCGATTTTGGGTGAAATCAACTGAAGAAGAGAGTGGTGGAAGTTGAGGTCTGGTAATGAGTGGTAATCACGTGATGATACGTGAGACCTTTGTCCTGCCTTAACTCTCAACAACAGATAGCTATTATATCCCAGAGGCTATAATCAAATTATGATCCACAATATGTCAAATCTCATGGTGTGTCGCTGCAAAAGCAGATGCAACTGTCCAGCGGAGGACACGCCACTGTACTTCGAATATTTGTAAGTGGTTTCCTCCAAGCAGTACCCAAAAGCGATACCTATTCTTGGTATATAATATGCCGCCTTACGATATGGATTATGATCGCAGTTCGGTGATATTACGCATGCGATAGAGCAATTTTCGGAAGCCAGAAAATGTATCAGAGCGGCAGATGATCACTACGAGGGGTTGCGAAAGGTTCAAGCTCTCCTGAATCCTTTGGGGAATGATACTAAAGCCTGGCGAAGCCTAGCCCGCAGGTTCACCACAACTCAAGCCACATCAGTCTGCACACGGCTCCCGGGCTTGCACGATAAAAGAAAATTACATTGAAGAAACATGGATCTACACAAATTTCAATGACCACGAGAAGGAGAAGCTAAACAAAGAGTATCGTATATACTACTTCGCAGGGAGTGGATTCCGTGGGCTACCAACGAAGAAGCACTAGGGGCTAGATGCAGAATTATGCGCCGAAATACCAGAATATAAGACAAACCTCGTCAGCTACCCGCTCGTCTCCAACTCGCCCGCCTCGCACTCAATGCCGCATCTTGAGAAGCTATATGACGGAGTAGCAAAAGAGGCTCAACTGAACGGATTCAAGATCACGTTGATGGAGGATAGTGCAGGTGGAAACATCGTGATAGTTTTGTGCTTCTATATTGTTAGAGCAGAAAGATAGTGCCTCACCTTGTCCAATAGAAAATATTTACAATATGTCCAGCCACTGACATCCGGCATCAAAGCACGAATATCAGTGCTATAGAGCCTAGAAATCCGATACTTAGCTGCACGGCCATAGAAGAAGTAGCCGTAGGCTGGAGAGGCGATTGGCCATCACCAGACCCCAGAGTTTCACCCTATCTTGCTGATCTTAGTCTCTTTCAACGTGCCAATATTAAGGCCGATGGTATTATCGCAGGCTATGGTGTCCTGGCGCCAGGAGTCTTGGCCTTCCGCAATAAACTTGCAGAGGTTGGTGTCAAGGGTGACTGGCTGGAATGGGAAAAGCATTGTTTCTTCCTGACGTTTAGGTATCGTGTTCCAGAAGCCATTGAAGCAAAAGACTGAGTTTTAGATATCCTCCGCAAAAGTCCAAAGAGAACATTAGACTATTTCTCTCTTTCTACTTGATGTAGTTCCTTGCCAGGTTATCACAGTAGATTAAGTTCCGTGCCAAATCCTATCAGATATTCCTCTCGTTCTTATATCTAGGATATTCTAAATACACTAGCCTGACTTGGCCTGATGCCATGAAGCTGTTACGATTTTGGTTGCGTCTGTTGAGTTGTGCATCAGGTGAAGCGATTAGGAATACCAGGTAGTCCAAAATTCCATGCCACAACTATAGAAATCTCGCGTCATTAGTCTGCATTAGAGCATAGCTTTGTTCTCAATCTTTTACGACGGGCATCATGAATAGAGTAGTTTAATCATATACAAACTAAAGGATAAAGAAGGGGGCATTATGTGCCACCCTCGAACCAAAGATAATACTCAGATCATTTATGTTTCCGCCTTCACCATTCAACAACTCCTCCCCCATCTTAGTCACATTCACGCTGTCCCAGACACCCTCTCTCCTCGGCTGCATTGCTCTTAGCACGTTTACAGCCTCGACCCGCACCACATTGTCACGACACAATGCCGCTACAATGAAAAGAGCTGGCATAATACCATTCTCAAACACAAAGGCCCTCACAAACCCTGCATGGCTCACTATGCTAGACGCGAGCGCCACGATCTCGCAGAACTCGGGCAGAAACATGTCACATTGATGTGTCTTTGTCCTATCGAAGAATGCCATCCGCACAGAAATTGTCAATGTGGTAGATATAATGCGTAGTATTGTTGCTCGGATGAAAAGATGGTCGCCCTCTGGTGTTCGAGAATGCAGAAGTATCGACTCGAATGCTCGCTGCCATGTATATATCTCATCAAGTATTGGTGCATTCTTGTGTTGAACGCCATTCAAGTCAAAAATTTCGTTGCGCGCGCTTTGTGGTAATCTGAGGACTTCCACAACGGTACCAGTAAAGAGGAAAATCCTATTTAAAATGTGCTGCCATCTCTTCTCGGCTTCGTAGATATCTGTGAAGATTGGTGGGATTAAAGGGCTATCTGTAGCTGCAACATGCTGGATCAAGCTTCCCGTGGGACTGTTACCTCCCATAAACGTAGACACAGTAATGTCCAGACGGGTAAACGTCGCAACTAGATCGTCTTCGATTTCCGTCGGTGCTGGAGAGAAACCAGTTGCTCCTGTTACTCGTGGTGTCGATGCAAGCCAATCGCTCATCAACGCGAGGGCGCTCTGAATGTGTGTGAGGGCCAACTGTGCATCGCCATGGAAATTCTCGAAGCAATATATTAGAAGTGAAGCTATCAATGCCATTCTTGTTGAGTTGCCTCTCATTGTGACCTCTTGTAGTCCTTGTAGCGCCTTGCCGTACTGTTGTAATGCATACCTGTGATGCTCTTCCGCTGCCTCATAATTGCTACTAACATCTTTTGTTTTGCATGATTTGTCCAGGGCAGCAATGGCGACTGCACATTGCAAAATGCAGGGCTCTTCGTGGCATGCTCGCAAGATGATGTCTTCCCACAGAGGATGCTCCCAACCACCAGCACAAGCCCGAGACGTTTCGTCGCAGAAGAGACGGAAGTACTGCTCTTGGTGAGGCTCCTGGAATTTTATGTTGGGCGGCATGCGAGATGGGGCGATCTGAATCAATCCGCTTGGTAGCAGACGAACAGGACGTGAGACTGCCTTCGAAGATGGCGCTGGTGTCGGAGAGCGTTTGGCTTCGTATCCATCACAGACCCGTCCGAACTTCTCGCACCTTAAGCAACCAGGTTTTCGCTCATCACACTTGACTCCTACATGTCATAATTAGCCTCTATAGTGGAAAGCTCTGTCGAGCTTCGACGCTCGGAGATCAAGTTGTTAGTGGGTTTGAGTAGTTGTTCATTAATGCTTACTTCTGATCCTGTCACTTCAGTTAGCTTAGTTTTGAAGCAGGTTTGGGCAATGAGGCTTGAAAGGAGTTACGGCGGTGGCCAATAAGACAAAAGCATAGGACTTACTTGCAGGTAAGACAACCTTCTCTTGACCTTACACCTGTTGGCTTAGCAGCTCTATTGCTTGGGCCTGCTTCACTGTTTTCTGACATTGTTTTCGGTCTAAATCCACACTTCTGGACGCCATGTATATGGTCATGAAGCCCATTTATGATTTTCATATCCACGAGCAGCGGCACAGGACTACCAAAAGTTACATATTGCAAGAACTCAGAAAAGATATCCGGTAAGCTCAGGAGTCAGGTCGCATTCTGGGAAACATGGATAATTGACTGCCTTATTCTTGTAAGGCTGATAGTCTCCACCTGTTCATCACCCTCCTCCGGACGCACATGCCATCTGTGGCACATCTCAATTCTGCCCGTATAGGTATTAAAAACGAGTCGTTCACTCCAACGTCCCAGTGCCGGCTTTGCGCACTGACCAGACCCGAGATTAGGGCATAGAAAAGTTCCGATCACATATCTTGAGCGGTTCTGCATGAGTCAGGTCAATCACGACCTGAATGGTCAGCTCGGCTATCTTGGCCAATCATCAGTAAGGCCAGTAAGGGGTAGCGAGGCTGTTCGCGGGTATTGGGATCACTCAGGTTGATTTCGACCTGTACCATGCCTAAAAGCAGTTGACAAAGCTGGGGCTCGTGTGGCACATATGGAATAGCTTGCACGACACTTCATCGAGCCTCTAACCCATTCGCAACAAATACTTGAAGTGGGAAGGAATGAGCTCTCATCTCAGAACTTTTAAAGAGCCTAGCGCTTACGTAGGTAAGACTTGCGAATACTGCTGACAGGATCAGGTTATTTGAAGAGCCTCAACGCGCATATTGAACTTATAAGGACGAAAATTGTGGATAGGCGTGAGAGACCTTTTTGATTAAGGTTGGTGTTGTGGTCGCTTGGTACTGCACAAGCAAGGATATGAAGCGAGTGTGACGCTGGTGATGTACCCTGGGTCCCGTAGCCGCCCCCAAAAATCCCCCACAGTCACTTCCTTTGGGAGAGCCAAGACTCGCTAATTGCTGTTCCTCTCGAGTCCTTCGGAATCCTCAACTTCGTATCGGGGATGGCTCGCAGCATATGTCGAGGTAATTGGATAATAGACGACGGTAGTTTCCTGTAACCTTGACATCAGAGCTCGCATGGACCCCAATTTCTGGGAGGCTATTTATGAAGTCGAGGAACAACCGAGTCTTCTGCTGTCACTTAGCGCAGCGTAAGTCGACGGCGAAGAAAATATCTCGCGGCGCTTATGTCCGTTTTGCATCAATTGGGAGGCTAATTCTATCCATACAGCAAATGTGATGGGCCCCTTGAACAATGGAACAATGTTCAGAATGATTGCGACCATCAAGAGGCTATTCTTCCCTCGCTTAAGCCCCTTTCCATTTTGTGGAGCTTATTTCTCCGCGTACAGCAGGTCCGTGTTCCGTTATTTCACCCCTAGTACCTTACTGTACCAGTGCAATTGCTTATCTTATCTTACTGCAGCCCAAGGCCCGGTCCGCTCGCCACCAAATACTAATCTTGGGGTCGGTTGTGATTGCCATTGTCACATTATGCTTTTCTGGAGGGGTGTACGTGAAAGTCAGGTCAGACGAGATCCAGAGGAGGCACTTCGTTGTTGTCTGCCTTGTCAGGCCGCCAAGTATGTCACAAAATAAGGCATTAAGTCCCATCTCACCGCGCTTCCCCATTACACCCTAGTTGCGGCTGTTGTTTATTCGTTACACGGCGAGGCAACCAAGCATTGGGATCCTTGAACTCTGGGACTTTCCTTTTTGAACGAGCTTCCATTGCCGACTTGCCATCCCAGTGTATGTAGTGCCTATCTTCCTGAAATATGGACGTTTCTGCGCGCTCGAAATCTCGCCGATGAATACCTTCAAATACGCAAAATCATATGGAAGATGTCGCAAAGTTTGCCACATCCGAGCTAGAGTTTATAAATTCTCGCCGCCTCTCAATCTCTTTTCCCAGACTATCAATCCAGTTGCCACTTTCTATCTATCCCCATTTTCCTGCACTAACCAGGCGCATTTTCTAATGGTAATGAAAACGCTTCTTGGACACAAAGTAGGAACATAGTGGCAAAGCCTATGAACAATCGATATCCATCTCAACGCATGTTCCGCGTCGCCTCCATAATGACTCGTGCTCCTGCATTACCATTACGAACATCTTGATAATTAAAGGTAACATTAGCAATCCCTTGGCTTGACGGCGGCGAAGTATCTCCTATTGCTTTGTCTCAGGCACTCAAATGAAGTATCTTGGTAATACACTTGCTTGTTTGGCTTACTCACTATCATGCACATTCAGAATACACACTTGTGAGGATTGATCCGCCGAGATCCGGTCTATCATTCGCGACTCATCATAGCCTTAATCACGTCCCATGTATAAAGACGATATATACAATTACCTCAAATGCCTGTATACTTGCCAAGATCTCTCTATTACTAATATGTCTGAGATGTAGCAACAATGGATGTTCTGAATAGGGGCTTTGCTTAGCTCACGAATGCACATCACAACCTTTGACAAGAACTCTCTTTACTTTCTCCTTCACAAGGTAGTCAAAAGATACCTTCGACATTTCACTGTGACTAAGGTTCCACACAAAGGAGTAGGTAAGGATTCTTTTACTAGTCGAAGATGTTCCCTGCTCCACTTCAAGTTAAGACAAGGCTGAAGTCCAGCCTCGCAGTCTACGATAAGATAAACATGAGTCAACAACCTCAGCTTGCTCATTCTTACTTACTATAAGACAGACCCATCATTTGCCTTACAGCTATTGTCATGGCGCTCCAAAGCTTTACCCGCTTCTGCAAGCTGCCTACAGAGATATGTATCAAGATCTTCCAAGACAGCATGCCTGGACCACGCGTTGTTCCAATACGTTTCGACCACGAGTCCATGCGATAGTCAGCTCCTGCTCCTCTCCAAGCCCAGGGAAAGTCTGGTGTATAAGACCAATATCTCAATGTAGCAATATATCTGGATATTGAAAAGAGTTTATGCACCGAACTTACATTGGCCATTTACACATTCATGCGCTAATTTCACCCGCAGTACAACGACATCACCTCGCTGTCCCCTCCTCTCCGCCTGCTCTCTATCCCGCAAAATATACCTTGAAACATATCATATCCTCAGTTTTAGCCCGAAACTTTCCAGCAATATCTACATCAACCTTACGCGTGACACTCTATTCTTCGACACCTTGAATTGCAGTCCTTACGGAGACTTGAGCGCAGACCTAGCACGTAGCCCGTTCCGGTCGCAGATACAGAATATCGCGATCGATGCAGAAGTCTGGGAAGTACTGCGGATGCACAAAGCTGACAGCCTAGATGAGATACGAGTGCTGGATGGCCTAAAGAGTATTGCTCTAGTTACGCTACAGGATGGAGATTGGGAACGAGTTATACTGGAACGGCAGTACGTCAATGGAGAAGAGAACTTGATAGTGGGGCAATACATCGGATTGCGGGGCCGGGTCATTGATGAGACTTCATATATGAGGTAAGTCAGAATCTCAGAGCATGGTGTTCTATTCTAGGCTTTCCATAAATTGCAAAATATTGCTTTTGGTATGAAACGCTGTTACGCCGGCTGAGTAAACTGACTCTGAATTCTCGGGATATAGAGATCTCAGACTAGATCTTATGAGCGAACTCAAGAAGGAGGATGAAGGCATCGGGCCTCCACACCTTAATCAACTTAAGGTATACTGCTGGGGCGTATCCGATATTAAGTTTAATAAGGATGGATTATTCTGGACTGGATTTCCTTTTTTACCAGATGACTATTTAGAGCGTCCGTCATAGCTATGAGGGGTACATATAAATCGCAAGAAAGATTGAGCTACTCGGTAGCCGACTCAAGTTGTAGACAGCCGCTCATTCTAGCATCCTCATTGGGACAGAAATATGTTACGGATGTTCCCAGTCATATACCTGAGATATGAGGTCTTTGACCGTCTCCTCGAAGCTCCTGTATTCAATACCCAGCACCTTCCTCACCAGGTCACCGTCTACTGCATGAGAGTCATCAATTACCTGTTCAGGTTGCTCATGTTTTCGGTCTTTGGCCCATTCAAATCCCAACACAATTTTCGATGCAATTCCATAAGAGAAGCGTTCTGGGGATGCTGGAAGGAATCTTCTATTCCCAACATCAGGCTTCAAAAGAGCCTCTGCATGTACTTCCGCTAGGTCTCTCACGTCAACCCAAAACGGCACTCTTGCTACAGGCAGTGGCTTTTCTCCAATCGCGACTTTCCACAACATTGCGTTTGACTCATTGAGTGCCTCGGCCTTCGAAATAGCATGAGCGACGGGACCAAATGTCATGGGAGGACAAAGCGTCACGATATCGAAGCCCGGTTTCTCTTGCTTGACGAAATTCCAGGCTTCAAGTTCTGCGAATTTCTTAGATCCTCGATAGGCAACTACAGCACTGGTAGAAGGATCGATAGACTCCTCGTAAGTGAGAGGGTTCCAATCTTTAGCTGTGTAAGTGAAAAATGGTGGTGCTTTGCGGTTGACGTCTAGAATCGCTGCGAAGGAGGATGTTATCACTATCCGTTTAACACTTGATTTAGCGGATGCTTCCAAAATTGACTTCACTCCGTTGATAGCTGGCAGGATGAGCTCTTTCTCATTATTTGTGGTGTTGTATGTGAATGGCTGTAGGGTGTCAGTTCCCCTTGCCGGAATACCTTCATTTGCGACGAAAGTAGAAATTGAACTAGAATCTGCATACACTGGCAACGTGGATCACTGCATCAACATCCTTCACAGCAGCCTCAAACACACCAGTATTCTCAAAGTCGTCTATCGTCACAAAGTCCAGATTAGAAGCAAACTTTGGCCGTGCATCTAGCATAGCTTGGCCCTTTGCGGTTGAGCGAGTTGCACCACGGACTCTGAGCCCTCGACGAAGCAAAGCGTCAACTACGTGCGCGCCAATAAAGCCCGTCGCTCCTGTGACGAGTACATAGCTGGGTCTGTAAGCTTATGTAGCATATATTATACACTCTTCTCTCCACTTACGAGATGGTCATGATGAATTTAACTTGGCTTATCAAACTACTCAACGCATGCGGTTCGATTGTGCCAGACAGTTCGCTTCTGGACAATTACAAGAGTGAGTTCAACATAAATTGGGTGATCAGTTGCTACATGCGAGTTCATTTATTGGCTTAGATCCATATAGGAGATAAATCTACAAGTGATAAAATACACAAGCAATATGCAAAATATACTCGCTCCCAAGATGCGCCGATTCCGCGAGTTGGGGCTTACCTCGGAAGTTTTAACAACGAGGTTGAGAATGACGTCGCGGTCCAACCCGCGATGATCCACTTTCTCAGCCTCGTCGGCGTTTCAATTCACCATGAGGCTAGCCTACCAAACGAATCTGCCTTGCGCACCTCACCGAGCCGCCCCGTCTTGCAGTTCTTCTATGATACACCAGGTGATATATAATGATACAGCCATCCTGCTACCTAATGAAGAGCTCATGCTCCGCAGCAAGCTGAATTCTTTCAGATCTTCTCCTATCAACTCTCGGTTTGTCAAAGTCCCCATTGCAAATATGTCGACTTTCACTCTCGCAAACACAAGTACTACAGTACAACTTATTCCAGATTTGTCGCAGGAACAGCTTCTCGCATTCCCAGCGTTTAAGGTACGTTCATAGATTGTGTCACGTCAACAAAGCTAAATGTCATCAGAATTGGCTCAGCCAACTCACGCACTCCCTCTCTAAACAATCCTCGCCTACACACCCGTTCCATTCAGCTCCCTACTCCCTCGAATCAATCACAATTCAATCTGCCGACCGCTGGGGGCCATCCAAACGAATCGGCTTTCTCAAGCTACAAGCAACCATCAAAAATGTCAAAGGCACGAGCTTACCAGGCGGAATCTTCCTGCGCGGTCCTGCCGTAGGAATGCTCGTTATTCTACAACCAGATGACCTACCCAAAGAGAACCAGGATGAGAAATATGTGCTCCTAACCGTACAGCCGCGGATACCCTGTGGCTCTTTACAATTCGTGGAACTACCTGCAGGAATGGTGGACAATGGTACATTTAAGGGAATTGCGGCGCAAGAGATCAAAGAGGAGCTTGGTATTGATATCCCTGAAAAGGAGCTGATAAACCTGTCTGAGCTCGCTTTCACGTCAGAACCTGCTCAGACAATCGAGGAAGAGGATAGAGAAGGCCAGGAGGGGCTGCCACAAGCTATGTTCCCAAGCGCGGGCGGGTGTGATGAGTATATCCAGATCTTCCTACACGAGAAACGGGTACCGAGGAGTAAACTAAAGGAGTGGGAGGGCAAGTTTACTGGCTTGATGGATCAGGGGGAAATGATAACGTTGAAAGTTGTGAAGCTGGAAGATTTATGGTTGGAAGGCGCGAGGGACTCAAAAGCTCTGACGGCGTGGGCACTGTATTCCGGGCTGAAGCTCAAGGGCAAGCTGTAAGTGCTATATAGAAGTAATGATATGATATCCCCGACCTCCCTTTATATTAATATTCTGCTCTTTCATTATTCTATCAAAGGTAGCCTATTCTCCTTGTCCAGATGCGAGTCCTATAACTTCCACCGCTGGGCCATCATGATCCCCTCAGCCAACGTCCCAACCCTTGCATCAATCGCATACCCCTCGCCCTCCAGCCTCCTACACTCGTCCCACAGCCCGCGCAACGGCACCGTAAAAACCTCGATGAACTCATTCTCCTCCAGCTCGGGCTTGAGGTCCCGGTTCCTCGGGTCCGCCATGTCGATCTCCACGCGCACCATCCTCAGGTTGGTATCGCAGAACCCGGGATCGTTCCACATGACCGGGCTGCGCTCGCTCGCCGCGCCAACGTACCCCGTCTCCTCCCGCAGCTCCCGCACCGCCGCGTCCTCGGCGCTCTCCCCGCCGTCCACCAAGCCCGCGGGCACCTCGATGCATACCTTGCCGACGGGCGGCCGGTACTGCTTCTGCAGGATGATTTCGGGCCCGCTGGGCTTCTCGAGGATGGCCACGATGCCGACGCCATCTATGTCTGAGCCCTGGGGGCGCGTGGTGCGGGATGCATGCTCCCAGGTTCGGGTCGTTTGGTGGGGATCTTTGTATGTCGTTCTATCGTGCAAGTGTCAGCGATATCCGTCTTTACTTTCTTGATACCTGTTCATCCTTCCGCGCGATATAGAAACGGACTTACAAGATGAGCTTCGTCCACTTCGCGTCTTTGTTTTCCTGTCGAATCGAAGGTTAGCTTTGTAAAGGATTATTTAAAGAGGGGCATATCACACCAAAGGCTCCGTCTTCAAGATCTCCTGGTCACCCGTTGACATTATGATTTCCGGTGAATATTTAATCTATTAATCATCAAAATATTAAATACGCCCAGCAGAACGATTTTCATCAGAGAAACGAGATCTAAAATATTTTTATAAGGAAAACAAAAGAAAAGAAAAGACGGCTCGGTGAGCTGGCAGTTAAATCAGCCTTGCGCCAGCCCCCTCACAAGGCGGCACGGCAGGGGAACTAATGGCATGGATGTCATGATAATCGGCGCATCATGACATGAACTTGGCAGGGGAGTCACTTCAACATAGCATCCGTTCATGCATCTGCTCTCTTCTGCATGTGAATGTAACATCATGTAACTCCCATTCCTTTGTGTTGTTACCCTGAGTTCGTAAATTAGCTGCCAGCCTATATCACAAGAACGCTAGTCAATCTCTTTTGTTGTCCTTGCAAGCTTCGCAAACATTTTACTATTTATCAGGCATTCGTGGCTCTCTTGCACTTTCATATGCTTTCTTTATGCGTAAACATTCATTGGATCATTTTTTCAGGTGCATATATTTTCCTCTGAACAGCATGTCTTCTTGTAGTTTTATTGGTGCACTATATTTTTATGAGACATTCCAATCTTGTGTTTTTCACAGTCGCTGCTTTCTCGATGGGGGGTTTGAATGAATTATTAGTTCTTGAACATATAGTCGTCATGTTTATGATGGGTCAGTCGTTATTCTGCGGAGCCTGTCAATGCGTCATGAACAATGAGACATTCAAGAGGCACGTTCCAAGAAAACAATTTGATTTTCACGTATCCCGCCAATGTATTAAAGTTCATGAGACATTTGGAAGAGCATCTATTTGGAAGAAAACCTTGTATTATCATTATCATTATCAACTAAAATACTAGGTCCTTTTTCTTCCCATTCCATTATGTACCCATTTCCTACCAGTTGTTAGCAGCTATGATCAAGATAATGTATAACAATGGGTTAGCGACTTAAAACTTACATTTCCATTGCAAGTATCTATTCCCAAATTCCCATATCCCTAAGCTCTTCCCCACTTTCCTTGATATGTGAGTCACTCTGACTGATGGTTTACCTAGTTCCAGCGCGGCTTATAGAGTGATGCACCAGGGTTGGCCATGGCATTGCGGTTCATCATAGAGTAATGGCGCAGGTATCCAGGGCGGTAGTAATAGCGATACTGTTGTTGTGCAGGAGCATCAACTAGAGGAGCCAACAAAGTGAGAACGCACTTATGTGCTTGTTGCTCCAGCTTTCCATCCCCAGCGCTCAACTCCTCATCCTCCCTTCCCACATCAGCCTGCTTATTGTTGTCCTTTAGGATCGTAGAAAGTTCCTCCGGAGTGACATCCTCCTCAACCGCACTGCCATATCCACTGTCCCCAGTATCAGCTCGCTTTGGTATACCCTTCGATATCTTCTCAGTGGTAACCGCAATGGCACCGATAGCAGGGAGGTGTGGGGTAGGAGGCGGAGTGTTGGCTGCAGAAAGGCTGGAAGCTGGAGTGTTGTAGGGAGTGCCTTGCGGGGTATCTGGGAGTAATGCGACAGGAAGGGAAAAGCGAGCGCCAAGCTGCTCTGCAACACTGTTGGACAGTCAGGAAACGCTATCGCATTGCAAACACAGGCGCATGCATATAAGCAGCGCCATCCAGCATGCGGCATTCAGTATCTTACCTGGCAATAGCAATGTGCGCAGTATCTTTGACTTCTGCGGTCTGCACGTCGGCCATTTTAGAGAGTATTGGAAGGCGCTGATTGGAGTAATGTGACGATCTTGATGCGGAGGATCCGTAGATTACTAGAAGACAAAAGATTTGTTTGCGCTGCAAAGAATGCTTGCTGGATTTGATGTTTGATGTCGAGGTTTCATAAACAAACGTGCTGTGACAGCGCCCGCAAAGTATTTATATTGCGCTGGCTCTAGGCATCATGTCGGAAAAGGAAGCGACGATGTGAATCACCACTACTCAGAAATTACAGCAGCACGCAGCTGAACATTTATCTGAGTAGAAAGCTGAGCCCTTTATAATACCTCTAGTTTTGTTTAATTCCACCCCGGAACTTCGTATTATTAAAACCTGCTATTTTGATTGGTTTTTGTAGGGACATGTTTCCTACTTTGAGAGGGTCTGCTCTTTATTTTTAGTCAATATCAGAAATGGGAAGGAAGCATTAGAAGGATGGACACCAGCAATTATATCTGATAAGAATGTCAATAAAGTTAAAAAACATGCAGTCTAGTTATTAGCTGTTCGATTTCAGCATATCCAGATTAGTTCGATTCCTAATCTAAGATGTGATTTGTCACGCATATGGAACATGTTTGCTTCAAATATGAAATCTTCCTCCGCCTTGCCACTCACCAACTTCAGCTTTATTCGCATTAATATGTGCAATATAAATCAGTCCGAAGATTCTTTTAGCTAGAAGATTCTTGATACACTTCTGGTTTAGGTCACGACGCAGGTGTATTTCTTGGCGGCAATTCATTCTAGACTTTCGATATAAAAAAGCTACAAACATCCAGTAGGATTTGTAGATTACTTTGTGTTGTTCAAAATTAAACTTATCATTATTCGGTAAACTGTGCACTGAGATATCATAATCTATCATAAAGAAGACTTTAGTGTCATCTTGCGTTTTCACCGTTTTCCACGCACTTTAAGCATTACAAACAGCTTTGAGTACTAAGAACTTTTTCACTTTATAAACTATATATATGTCAGTATCAACGCATTTTAGTCTAGAAGAATCTCTCGGTATCTGCTACCTTTACTTTGTAAAGCATTAGATTAGACTGCTGAACTTTTACACCAGTCCTTAATAATCTTGCAGCCTCCGTTTTTTCAGCATTACTATCTTTATCATTTTTTAAAGAATTTGTCTCAGGGTGATAGTTTTTGTCAAGATGTATCCTTCTATGTTGCATCATAGCACTATATTAAACAAATGTTCTCCCTCAAAAGTGACAAAAGAAAAAGGTCTAGATTCAGCGCTAAAGTGATAACTGACAATACTCCGGATCTAGGTACCGAATTAATATAGCTGATGTTATTTCAATCTGACAGAGATTTTCTACGTATCACGGTAGTTATATTCAACAATTGCAACAATTATATACTGTTGAAGGAGTGTTGAATTTATAGAATAGACAATCGATCAAATGTTGATGCTTGTTGTTACTATTCTTTATATTGACACAGACAACAGAGAATTCTATTGACAAATCATAGACACTTATTTCTTGCTCCTAAAACAAACGAAATTCTTCGGTTGTTATACAAATCCTATCAGCGCAAAGTCAACTCACCTTTAATATTCCGCAGACAATATTTAGCAATTAAGCCCTCAGCCTTGTCCGCACTTCACCTTTATAATAGTCAAACATTTACCCGCGGAACCTAAAATCACGCGGAATAGCCAGCATAAAAACACCAACGCTACATAATGCAAAGCAGGCCAACAACAGCTAATTCTAGCCATACCTTTCTCAATTAACAACTTATCATGCCGATCATAAAGGTAGCCTACCTGCGCTGCTGCAGATGTTGCGAAAGCACTCTCCGCCTTGAGAGCCCGGACGCATGTTACGAGTGCGGTCACCTTGAGTGCGAGGACTGCGACGGTTGGGAGCACTGGACGGCTGCCGAGGAACAATTAAGTAACGGCAAGAAGGATGACATCAGAGGTGCGCTTTGCAAGAGCAACGATTCCGGCGAGAAGAATGTTTTTAGGGAGGATGTTCGTCTTAAAGAAAAAGAGAATAACTCGGTGGACAGCGATGAATTACTGATGTCAGAATTGACCAAGACTCTGAGGCTTGATAGAGGTACCGCAATAATGCTATATGGCCAGGATAATAAGGAATTGGGCTCGCACATAAGGACCGTCGAGGAAATGGTTGAGATCTTTGGAGATCGAGAGAATGGCTTCAAGAGCATCGGAGACTGGGCCAGTCAATTCGAGGTAAGTAAATCTCCCGGAACATAATGCCATCATTCATGATTTATGAGAGACTTCCCTTACTCAAAACACTGCTTTTAATAACAAAGCTAACTTCTAGTTCTGGTGCACAGAAAAATAAAGACCCTTATTGGGTGCGAAGAGGCTCTAAACAAATGGCCAAAGGCGCAACTTTGCTTGCTAAGCTTATTGGTAAATTGATCAAGGTTCCTAGCGTTGATAACAGCCATCCAATGGGTACCGAAAACTTGGTAAACGGAGCCTCGAACCCTAGAGAAATTAATGATAGCAATGATGGAAACAACACAAAATCCTTTCAGACCCACCTTGCGCAGAAACTTCACATCAAGCGAAATGCTGTATCAACACCAAATCAATCCAACATAGCAGAGGGACCCCAGAGGCTCAATAAACCTAAGAATAACCTGGACCGTTTTGAACAATGGACCAATGCAAATGAGGGATCAGAGGGCTATGAACATGCTCTCGATCTGGGACGCCGCCGACAAGAGATCATGAAATGGCTAGCTAACGTAGAAGCTACGGACGGCAACAATCACACCGATGGCAGTGAGGGTGTTGCGAATAAATTGGAAGAATCTACATTTGATACGACGAAATTAATCATGGAGATACGAAGAGGTTGGGCGACTATCGAGGAGTGGCTAGATGACGTGGAAATAATGAAGCATCTTGCTAAGAATTACGAGTTCCAGAGCACCTTCATGGATCTTGGAGAAGATAATTCGTATGGCGCCGATATTGACAGAGAAATCTTAGGGTTTGAGGATACTTCTGAGTCCATTCGGAGCGATCATACTCAAAAACATTGTCTGACGGATGTCACAGAGTGGAATAACGCACGAGAAGGCATGAAGAAGCTCTCGCGTCAAAACTCTGCTGAATCAAATCGCCAAGGAATTACCGTTAAGTGGATAATTGGACCTGAGAGCACAGATGGATCTGATATTACAAACTTGTAGGCGAGGGTTATGAGCCTCTCCACCAAAGAAATGGGGGGATCCGCCTGAGCCACTTGCACGCTTCATTTGTTTCTTGCTGGAGGTACAACAATCCCAACGGGAGCGTTGCTACTTCTAGTGTTGAGAATTGGAACGGATACGTACGCTTGTAAAGGAGAGGTTAGGCTCGTCTTGGGCGCGCTGGAATAGGGGTAGACCGATTAAGTCTAGTGTACTCGCTTAACGACTACACCCTAATTTCTATTTCTATCTTTAGTGTTTCATAAATGAAGGATTTTATTCCAGACCCAACACATTATAATTTCAGATAAATGTTTGCCAGAAAAGAAAAGCGCACCCTTTGCCTTTTAATCCGTACTGAAAGAAACCATAGCAGCAAAAAGCCGCCGAAAAGTGCAGTACGGATAACGAGAAGTAGCAGGTCGTCACATGACCATGGATGACCCAACCAAAGTATAATTCACGACCCTGCATATGCGTGTGCATGTATGCTAATTATACGCAGAAAGAGCATGCACATGACACTCATGCTATGCCTCCTCAAGTACTTTGTAATGAGTATAAAAAGTATCAAAAAATTGACGATGCTGCCTTGGCAACAGACATGAATATTGTGGATTTCAATCGAGGACTAACCGAGGAGCAAAAGGAGAGGATAATTCCCGCTGGAACAATCTCTTCTGCGGTAATTGGTGCTGCTCAAAAAGCGTTCTTAGGACAGAAAAATGATGAAGATAGTTCCACGGTTAGTGCTCCGAAGGAATGTACGATATATGAGCATAAAGACTTCGCCGGTAAGTCCAGGCTGTGCCTAAACCATAGCAGAAAGCTTTGAGATTAACCTTGGTGTCAAAGGATTGAGATTATTCCCGTCTCTGCTGCCGCCAGAATGCCAAGTTATATTTCTAGACAAGCTTCTGCACCGAGAGCTATCAAACCCACTTCACATAACAAACATCCATCAGGACTACGAGATTCCTTTCCCGCCAACCCAGGAAGGGAACGAGGACCCGGATTCCTTCTTCAAGTATCCCCAATCCGGGAAGAACCAGATGTTCATGCCCCGAAATCCCCATTCCATTGATAAGCCGCTCAATATGGCGCAGTTTCTACAGAAGAAGCTGAGGTGGCTCACTATAGGCAATCAATATAACTGTACATATATCCACGCACCCCAGTGCGCCACTTGGAGGAACCCCTGCGACCGGCAGCTGCTGACATCCTCCAGGGAACACCCGCTCTTACCCTACAACCTCGCCAACGCCATTCCCCGCCGACATCGCGCGTCTTGTAACGACCCTCTTCACGTCATCTTTCAACCCCGAATCCGGCGTCGTGCTCCTCTATTCGACAAAGGACTATATGCCCGTGCACCGGGACGTATCCGAAGAGTGTCAGCGGGGGCTCGCCTCCTTCTCCCTTGGGTGCGACGGGCTTTTCATCATCGCGCGCGATCGCCATCCCAACGCTGACCCGGACGACGAGGACCGCGAGCAGGAGATGGTTACTATCAGGGTTAGGAGCGGGGATGTGGTGCAGATGGATGGGGAGACGCGGTGGAGTTGGCATGCGATGCCGAAGGTGATAGCGGGGACCTGTCCGGAATGGTTGGACGAGTGGCCGAAGGTTGGAGGCGGGCCGAAAGAGTATGAGAAATGGAGGGGTTTCATGAGAGGGAAGAGGTTAAATATTAGTTGTCGTCAGGTGTGGGCTGATTAATAAACCCTCCTCTTCTATAGACGTATTAATAGAGCAGAAAATAATCTAGACCGTCTGTTGTCGCAGAGTGAGGCCGGTTCGATGCCACTTTTACTTCGCGGGAGACCTGATTCCAAGCACATGTAGGATGCATCTGGATTTGAGGGTTCAAAAATTTCCTATTAAATTATACATTTACTCGGGTTTTGCCTCTTTCTGAAATTTACTGCTTTTAAGCCTTTGATTCCCTGCGAGGGCCTCTGATCAGCAGGCTAGCGCCACTAATACCTAGCTCTCTACCTCTTGACACAACGATATGTCAACTAGGAACTTTCGTGTTGACTAGACGCTGATGCATCCTGGATATGGCTCAAAGATTTGCGGGTAGCAAGTATGTAATGTAGGCTAATGTGTTGCGACCTTCTGATATCTAATGCTTAGGAGTTCGTGCTTGGCAGATCCTTGAATAGCATACTGTTGTTTGATTTCAGATCCCTGCCTAGAGGTATTAAATCTCCATCAAGGCATTTAAGTCAGGCACGATTGGTCACAATCAACTAATCATTTCTTTTGATGTAGAGAACTCCAAGTGAATTGGTTTTACTATAGGATATGAAGATTACACAATCCAGATGTGTGCCAGCTCCCACGGTCCTACTTGTTTCATTTCAGCATATTTGGCCATGAGATATGCCCAGCCATCCTATTCCAAAGGGACGCATTCACTAAGAAATCCGTACATATCATCGTTCTCTGGTCGCAGAATAACCGGAAGGCGTGCACCATAAAGCAACCACAGCTCATCATCCATATTAACGAACTTAGCTGTGACGAACTGTCTGCCATCTGCGAGGCTGTATGTCATCAAATACGGCGTATTGATTGATACAGATCTGATCTGCCCACAGTAGAAGCTCCCTCCCAGGATACTTGGTAGTCCAATATTCATATGCATTTCCAATAGCAAGCTCCAGATTTTCAAAAGCATTGAAAGGCAATCCATCGACCAGGATGACAGCTGTATTTATAGGCGATCCTGCGCAATATGATAAGGCGCAATAATCTCCATCAACACGAGATAGAGCAACGTTATCAACGAGCTCACAAGCTATGAGTTTCTTGTTAGGATTTGAAAATCTGAAGCCGTACTGCGACATGGTAGTTGATATGCTTGATCATTAAATCGAACTGGTTGGCCACTTGGTCCCTTGAGAGCCCACTGTGGGTTGTGTCGTAGATGTTGGTCATAATGCATCCGAGGAAATACCCTGAGTAGACGTATTTCTCTTCTATTTGGATCGAGAGGCAAGTACGGAGTTTGAGAGTAGAAGAAACTATTTTGAGGAGTATAGAAGTTGTCAAACTCATGCGCGGGTTAATTGGCTAAATCCCTCTTGGCTAGGCGAGAGTTCAGCCCCGGTCTTATGACAAATCGTTCATTCGAAGACATGGTTTCTTCTCTATGAGGAGCAGCTTGGATATCTCCACATTTTACTGTATTGTAACTTGTGATACATCCTCGAATGCTCCACTAAAGTGTCCAAAATCTCGAAAATGGCTGAGGATGATAGACGTGAAAAACATACAAAGACTTTGGACGTGGAGAGTAATTGCTTTTTCTCAAGCAAGGCCACATTTCACACAAACCGGGTGTAGGATCATGACTAAGCTAACCTTGTGTAGCATGATTGGCAAGTTGTCGCTGCGACCACAGCTGATCTAAATCTCAATTATTTCTTTTGCAACATGACCCTTTATAACCTACAATGCTCATTGTTGTGCTGGTGAGTTTGTGCGTTAGACAAAATAATAAAAGCCCTAGAGCAGTGCTTCTTGATCAGAAAAGCGCGCCGCAAAGAACACAGGAGGTTCGATAGTCCGTTACAAGCTGTTCAGCTACGGCTCTTCCAATTCTCGATATCCTCCTTGACCACACCTGGATCTAGGGTTATTGCAAGTTAAGATTTTTTTTATTAAAAAAAAGGTCGAAGCAGACCTGAACTAGTATGCGATATCGCGTACAACCGCTCGGTGCTGCCTCATCTAAAGCCATACATCTTCGCTACTTAGTTTGATCTGCTGCTAAGGTACCCTGCGAACCTCCATTTCAGCTGGCACCGAGTCAACCCACATGAAAGCTGACATAAGCTCTCTCCATATATGTCTGCGTAACATTACGAATTGGCATGTGATTCTATTTCCTGACAGATCCACCACATTTCCACTTCTGCAGAACTACAATGCCGACCAGTGGATGTAGTCCACCAATTTGCGCTCACGTGATGTGAATTACCTACATGTATTCACGCTAAGAAACATTAAAAAGATTCTTAGTCGCCGACCACGTAAGATTTAGTCTCCAATGAAGAGCAATGCTGAAAGACCATGCTGAAATGTGTAGATAAATGGCGTTACGGATGTACGCTGAAGGTATCATGTTCTGTGAACAGAAACAAAACCGCATCTTTGAGCAGATAGCTTGGCTGGTGAATGAATACGAAGACATGAACTAAGATATCCAATGCAAAATCGTCTATAAGATACGATAATACCCTTACTCTGAGATCGTGTGTCAAGTATCCGACAGTAGCAAACTCCACCAACTTTCAAGATATTCAGCCCAAACTGAATATGTTGCGTCAGCTCTACGTCGCTCTAGCAAGCATGAGTCTCTTTGCCTCGGCCATGGCCGACTCAGGCGTGACGACCCGGTATTGGGACTGCTGCAAACCATCATGTGCATGGAACGACAAGGCCCAGGTATCGGAGCCCGTTCGGACGTGCAATAAGCAAGATCGTAAGTTGGCCCTTTGAAGCATGAATATCATGAATCACAGACAGTCTACGCAGCTCGAGATTGAGATAACCTGGTCGCTAACGTATTTCCTCCGGATAGAATGGTTCTCGCCTCGCGATCCAAACAGGCAGTCCGCATGCAACGGCGGCGACGCCTTCACCTGTAGCAACAACAGTCCTTGGGCCGTGAATGATCAGCTGGCATACGGTTTTGCAGCGGCCAAGCTGGTCGGAAAAGGAGAGAAAGAATGGTGCTGCGCATGCTACGAGTGGGTTTTCCGCATGGCTAGCCCCCTCCTTCGCACTTACCCTCCGCCGGCTCATATCCTATGCTAACAGCGGAACCACGCTAGACTCACATTCACATCAACCTCGATTAGAGGGAAGAAGATGATCGTGCAGGTCACCAACACGGGAGGCGATCTCAACAACAACCAGTTCGACCTCGCCATACCAGGCGGTGGCGTGGGCGGATTCCCTCAAGGCGTAAGCTCGCATATCACGTCCACAACTCCCCCTTTTAACAGAATGATTGCTGACCTCGGGCAGTGCGCTGCGCAGTTCAACAGCGCCTACATGGGCAACGCATACGGCGGGTACACGTCGCGAGACCAATGCAACATCCTGCCCGCAGGGCAATTCTGCAGCGCGTGCTTCTTCCGCTTCGACTGGTTCCAGAACGCGGATAATCCCGCTGTACACTTCCGCGAGGTTTCGTGCCCACGGGCCATGATTGATCGGACTGGATGTGGGAAGTGGAACTAGATGCCGACTTTGGCTATCGTTAGGTGGCTAATGACTTGAACGCTGCAAAGAAGTGTACCTCCCCGACTTTTCCAGGCCAATCGGCATGCGCTGCTTGGTAGAGTTCAAGACTATCCATAATTTTCTTAGAACATAGAAAAACGTGAATGATTACGTCACTGCGGCCAATCCCTCAATGTTAAATTATTCTCATTTATATTCTATCGCTATCGCATCTTGGCGGTTGAAGCCAGTCAAGTCTCTCTCTAAAATGCCCCTGGCAAATCAACGCCAAACTCCATGCTCTGTGATGTTGAAATTTTCATCCGTCCTTATATTCTGTCATTTGTATGTACGAAAGGTGTGTAAAATATACAGATCATGTAGGTGCCGGGGCAGATACACCAGTTATGCCCTTCTCGCCCTCCGTCTCGTCAACTGCATCAACGGGACCGCATGTGCAGAACAGGTTGAGGTCTCCATAGGCTAATACCTTGTTAATATTTATCCTTTAAATTGGGAGGGAAGAGCGGGGTAGGGAAAGGTGAGGACATACTATCATCTAATCTCGTAACACTAGGCCAGAATTTCTTTTCTTTCAGGTATGGAAGCGGGTAGGCGGCTTGCTGACGGGTGTAAGGTCTTTCCCACTCGTCGCTCAATAGATCTCTCTGTGAATGTGGCGCTAACTTTAGGACATTTCCTTCTCTAGGGATATTTCCGTCCTCTACTGCCTTGATTTCCTTTCGAATAGAAATAAGAGCATCAATAAAGCGATCAAGCTCTTCCTTGCTTTCAGATTCCGTTGGCTCAATCATGAGCGTATTCGCAACTGGCCAGCTCATGGTCGGGGCATGGAACCCGTAGTCTTGGAGGCGCTTGGCAATATCGATAGCTTCAACGCCGGCGGATTCTTTGAAGCCACGAACATCGAGAATAAACTCGTGCGCGCAGCGTGAATTGGCATTCGTATAGAGGATCTGATAGTGGGGGCGAAGACGAGACATGATATAGTTAGCGTTGAGTAAAGTGATTTTGGTAGCGTGGGTAAGGCCACGGCCGCCCATCATCTTGACATATGCCCAAGAAATGGGAAGGATGCTTGCTGAGCCCCAGGGTGCGCCGCTTACAGGCGCAATTGCCGTTTCGCCTCCTGTCTGAACGAGTGGGTGCCCAGGGAGGAATGGCGCGAGGTGAGACTTTACACCAATGGGACCAACACCTGGTCCACCACCACCGTGGGGAATACAGAAGGTCTTGTGGAGGTTGAGATGACAGACATCGGCGCCAATCTCGCCTGGAGAACACAAGCCGATTTGAGCATTCATGTTTGCACCGTCCATGTAAACCTGGCCACCGTGGTGGTGGACGATATCGCAAGCTGCTTTGATTTCTGGTTCAAAGACACCAAATGTGGAAGGGTAGGTGATCATGATGGCACCGAGCTCTTCGCTGTACTTCTCGCATTTGGCTTTGAGATCCGCCATGTCGAGATTGCCGGTCTTAGTGTCACATTTAATAGTGACGACGCGCATGCCAGCCATAGCAGCCGATGCTGGATTGGTACCATGAGCCGAGACAGGAATTAAGCAGATATCACGTTTCTTGCCCGGTTTTTGCTCTTGAAATTTCCTGATTACGCGAAGACCAGTAAACTCGCCTTGGGCACCTGAGTTGGGTTGCAGAGACACAGCATCAAACCCGGTGATCGTGGCGAGATCAGCCTCCAATTCATCAATCATGGTTTTATAACCAATTGCTTGATCTTTTGGCACAAATGGATGGATAGATGAAAATTCCGGCCATGTGACTGGAGCCATTTCGGTTGTGGCATTTAATTTCATGGTGCAAGATCCCAGCGGGATCATCGAGTGGGTAAGAGACAGGTCCTTGGATTGGAGGTGATGAATGTAGCGAAGGATTTCAGTCTCTGAATGGTGAGTATTGAATACTGGGTGGGTGAGATATCCTGATGTTCTCTTCAATGAAGCCGGAATGGGAAGTGTGCCGTTTCCAGGCAATGATTCGATGATCTGATCGATTTTTATCTCGCTGCTGGACTTAGAAAATTCTTTGAATATAGAAAGGATGTCGTGGAGGTCCGCGACGTCAACAGTCTCGTCGATAGTTATACCAAGTCGACTGTCGTCAAATTTTCTCAGGTTAATCTTGTAGTTCTTAACTGCGTGAGCCAAGACCTCATCAGATTTCCCTTCGCCGACATTGACCACGACAGTATCAAAGAGCACTCTGCCATCCTCACCCTTGCCTGTCGACCCAGTTTCATATCCGAGATCCTTCAATCCTTGCTCAATAATTCTTGCCCCATTGATAGTCCTCTCGGCAATCGCTTTTAAACCCTGTGGACCGTGATAGATGGCATAAAATGCACTCATGTTTGCCAAAAGAGCCTGTGCAGTGCAAACATTGCTGGTGGCTTTCTCACGTCGAATATGCTGTTCTCGGGTTTGCAGAGCTAATCTCATAGCTGGGTTACCCAAACGATCTTTCGAAACGCCAATAAGACGACCTGGAATCTTGCGCTTGTACTTATCGCTCACAGCAAAGAAAGCAGCATGTGGTCCACCATATCCGAATGGCACCCCAAATCTCTGAGCATTACCAAATGCAATGTCAGCACCGAATTCTCCTGGAGGAGTGAGCACGGTCAAGGCCAGAAGATCAGTCGCAACACTGAATGTTGCACCTTGCTCGTGGATAATATTAGCCAATCCCTTGAAATCCTCCACGCCTCCTTCAGTATCCGGATATTGAACCAGAACACCTATCAGATCTTTTCCAAGCTCCTTAACACGTTTTCCGTCATCTGCGAGGACATCTCCGATCTCAATCTTGATATCAAATCCCTCAGCACGGCTCTGGAGCACTGCTTGTGTCTGAGGGTGTACTAAATGGCTAACAAAGAATGTCTTGTTCTTGCTCTTCTGTCTAGCAGTGGGTAATGCATTCAGTGCAAGAGTCATAGCCTCCGCAGCTGCCGTAGATTCATCCAGCAGAGAAGCATTGGAGATTGGCAATCCCGTCAAATCACTGACCAGTGTCTGAAAGTTAAGCAGAGATTCCAGTCGGCCCTGACTGATCTCTGGCTGATATGGCGTGTAACTCGTGTACCAGCCCGGCCCCTCCAGCACATTTCTCTTTATAACTTCAGGTACACGTGTGCCAGCATATCCCGTCCCGATATAGCTGCGCATGATAGTGTTCTTGCTCGCGATAGACTTCAGTCTGGCTAAGAGCTCGGATTCCGTGAACCCTTCCTCGCTGCCTGCGCTCTTTGCGTCGATTTCCAGATCTTTCGCTGATAGAATATCGGCTGGCAGGACTTGTTTCACGAACTCGTCCAGTGTCTTCGCAGGCGGGTCGAGCGCCTTCAACATTTGCTCTGTAGATTCTGGATCCGGGCCAATGTGGCGTCTGACGAAGGTATCAAGAGGTAGGTATGCCCCGCGTGCAATTGCGCTTTTGGGCTTGTTGACCTCATCGCTCGCAGAGCTGTTGTAGAAGGTTCTCCTGGCCTGCAAGCCCGTAGAACGGGTACATTGACGGCAAATCCATGGTCGTGTGATGCTCGCAGAGGATCTGCGGGACCGAGTGTGCACCGCAAGACGTCCAATTTGAGCTCGCAGAGCCAGAGCTGGAGTTGCCATTGTGCGGGTGCTTCCTCACCTCGAAATCTCAAATCGAAGCAAAAGTCGGTGTATATGAGGGTAGCAGGAGGGAGGTCGGAGCAGGGTAGCTTCGGAGATGGTGGGGTTCGGGGTTTTTAGGAAGAAGGACAGCAGCCCATGTTTTGTGAATTGATTACTTGGTTCATGAAGAACATGACAAGAGTTTTGTTACATGTGTTAGTCGGAAACCCAATCTAGCATGCTTATCCCGAAAATGGGGAAAAGGTACGATCCAATTCTGTGCGTTTAGCAACGGCATCAACTCATTCCCTAGCGCTTTCAAGAAATTTATGCCCCACGATAAAGCTAAACGCCACAGGGTGGCTTGGCATGAGCTTCAGTCAGTGGCACCATATATCATTTACATGTGCTTGATACAATACTAGGGTAGGTTTACATCTAGTTCAACAACTCTCATAGAGATAAACTGTATACGATATATAGGAACTAGAGGCCATGATCTTTACGTCACAATAATATATAAATGAGTTTGTAATATAGGAACGACCCCTCATCCGTCATGACACCTGATAAGGCATAAAGAAGGTGAGATTACCTAACAGTTGTGCTTCGGTTTCCGTCCATATTCCGATCCCGGCCAGTTGGCCCAACATGACTCGATCTGGCCCTATCTTTGACGGTGACCAATCAGATGCCGTAGAAACCCATCGCCAAAAATAATTTCCAAAGAAACAATCGCATCATCAACAAGTTACCAAACACAGAAACTAAAGCTCTCCCATACCACAAAACACTGCAGATATGTTCGGAGGACGTATGTGCTCTCCAACCACTGGCTGATGCTGTTTGCTAATGAGTTCAGCGCCACCACAGCTCTCGGCTGCCGAGATCAAGCAACAGGAGGATGAGGCTGCGTTGACGATTCAACAAGTCATCGTTGGAGCTGTGCTCCTGTATTTCTGTAAGCTTTTGAACAATGGCTCTAAATGTTTAGCAGCTGCGATTACGAACTGGTCGTGCTAACGGGAATATAGCACCGTTCGCCGTCGATTTTGTTAAGAAGCTCATCTAAGGGGCTAATCTATACCTCACGATCACCAATGTTAGAACCTGTATATTATAATGGCCGGGTGAAAAGAGCTAGAGTACATGCATATTTGGAGTCTGGGTTGACGGATGTTGGAGGACAGACTGTATAATAGAGTCGACTAAACCATGGGTTCCGCTCAAACCAGCATCAACAAGATGGAGAATCAACTCCCGTTTCTTGAAATTGCGATGGCAGGATTAAAATTCTCATTCGTCTTATTTGAACTCAATAGCTGTCATCCATTGATTGTGTGGAAGATATAATTTGAAGAGTTCCAATCTGCAATCGATGGAAATCATCTCCTCAGTGAAAGGAGATCTTCTGATTTCTAAGTAGGCTGGGCAGAGATTGTTGTAGGGAAATTACCCCAGAATATTGTATCTCATAGTATTCCCTCCATTTCGTAGTGTAGTCTCACGTCCTAACTCCTGCTGGATTTTTGGTTGTCTGTCACACGGTCAAAATTTTATCCGCCATGTATATTCCGAGACTCTATGTGGGTTATTCGTCTGCTAATGGAGAGTCCTATAACCGCCCAAGGATTCATTGAAGCATTGAGGATGTCAATGTTGCTATACCTACTCCAAATGTGACTCCAAGATCTAGGAGAAGCATACGCTAACCAGAAGGAATGGGAATCTTCAAAGGGTTTCCAAGGCTACTACAATGCTCCTAGAATGAGAATGTACCGACGGGCCGCTTCAGAACGCATAATTCCCCCAGAATGTGGTTATAAAAGCTGGCCTGGAAACTCGTTCTCCCGCATGCATAGTTCTATTTTTGTTCAATACGCTGTGTAGATTGGCAGCTTGTTGATATGAACAAGGCTTGGCTTCAAAACCCTATTGACCATCACACATAGCCAGATGCTGAAAAGGATGAGGATGAAGGGGAAGACAACCTCGTCTTCCCAGTGGCCAAAAGGGTACTGCACACACAGTACATTGCAGTACCTATGCATCGGGTAAGTAAGAAGTCAATATTGAATCCCGACTGAGCCTCAAGACACGCCAAGCTTATCAGATAAATGCACACAGCAATGTTCAATCAAAATAAACAAACAAAGCCTTCTTTCTCTCTTCCAACCAAGATGCTGGGGTAATATAAGGATAAAGTCGGAAAAAGGTATATCTGAGATGATGCAGCATCCCATGGCGGCACGCCACCACGGCGCAGCCTCCAAGCCGAGATGCGACAGGGCTCCTTCAATGGGGTAAGCGCCAAAAACAGGGCCTGGAACACGTGGGTTGGCGGCTCTGAGAGGCCCTAAACGGGCCTAAACTGCCCTAAACAACCCTCAACAGCCCCTAAACGAACAGAGCCGCCTCATCCATCTCTTCCTTACTCATCCAGGGGGATCAACGCAATGACTTCACCTTACCAGGCGACGGGGTGATATGGAATCCGGATGACGAACGGAAGACCAACGCGTGACATTCAGATTGATCATGCTCGACAAGATATTGGATGAGAATTTGTGAGTCAAACTAGATGGACGCCAGTGGGATGCTCCCTCCACCAGAGAACAGGACAGATGATGCCCGTCAGCGAACATCGTTCGCACCACCCACCACCCCGAAACCACATTTCACGCTCGGAAAGATCTGCTTCATTGCTGGCCAAGAACAAAGACGACACATTTAATTATTCTTCTTCTTTTCTAGACTCTGGCACCTGTGTCATTGTGATTATTGTTGCTAGGACGATTCCTCACGGTGATTTTGCGAAGTTGCATACCCCATTAGCTGCCGTTGAGGAATGGGAAGCAACTCAGCCTCAGCCTTCTTGCCAGCCTCATCGAATTTGGGATGCTTCGCTACCACAATCCAAAAATTTCTTTCAATATTGGCTGTCGAATCACTGTTGGATTGCATATTTCAATGGACTATATAACTTCGTATCATCTTGCCATTGATGCCCCCATCATAGCATTCACATCACGCTTTTCCTTTTTTTTTCCTTTGTCTTATCCGCATTTGCATTTCTTGATTTCGCTTATAGACTGTCGCTCACACTTCACCTACATTTTCGATCAGAGCTCTCGTTTATCTCTCAATGGGTTCCCAAAGCCTTCGTTTCCAAGTCTTGGTCATTCCATCTCTTCTCCAGGTCGATTGGAACGCCAGCTCGCCTCGCAAAGAATGGCCAACTACTCGCTCCCATATGCCGCTCAGCTTGCCTGTCGTGATTCTAACACCACCATCCCCCAACCCCCTTTTCTCGCAAATGGATCAGGGGCTGCTTGCGCGGTCTCGGGGTTCGTTACAAGAAGCCCGGTCCTCCTTGCCATGTGCTGCAACACCACTCTCGCAAACGCAAATGGCGTAAGGCCTACAAAGCACAATACCTACCTGCACAACATTCTGCATCCAGCGCAGACAGCTGGATATGAGGCGAATGGTTGTAGCTGGCGGTACTGTAATGTGACCGGGGCAGAGGGTGTGAAGGGTTTTGAGCAATGTATGGAGAGCAGTGAAAAGATTGCAAAAGGTGTCACGGCAAAGTGTTTCATCGGAAAGGACGGACCTGGTTCTTCTGTCATTGCAGCACCGATTCAAGCCAAAAAACAAACCAGTGGCGGCGATACTATCCAATGGAGGAGCAAGAAGAAGGAGAAGAAGGCAACAGTCTCAGCAGCATTGTTACTCGCACTTGGAGTAGCAGGCCTTGTCCTCGGATCCTAACTCTTGTCCACAATAAGTACGACAAAGAAAGCACTACTAAGCTATAGCAATATAACACAGAAACATCAATCACTATTGTAAATATGAGATATCAGGAGTTGGCATAGCAATTTGGAATTTGGAATTTGGAGTTTTTGAGCATGGGAATACCAGGAACAGGGTTAGGAAAAGGTTGGAGTTCAGGCGCTATACCGCGTCGATGTGTTAAGCCAAACATTGCACTGGCAACCATCATTGTGAATTAGGGCACGAACATCAACTTTGGATAGGCGTTTGGGAAGACTGGAAGCTGGTATGCTTGGTATCTTTTTTGTCTTGCAAATTTTCCTTTGTTTACAATCTCAGATCTACGTCTTATGCTGTTTTTCATTTTCCTACTTTGAGTTTGCGGCTTACCTTTCTGAGGGTTTCTTACCCCTGTTGTTAAGGACAACGCGAAATATGCTCTTTGGTTAATCTCGAGACACTTCCCTGCAACAACTAACCGCAGGTTTCTCGTTATCCTCATGGAGAGCATAATACAGGATTAATTTAATCTTCCGCATTCCCCATCCTACGCCATTTAGTGTCCAAGACTGAGTCCGCTCCACTCGCTTAACCACAGCAGGATACCAGCTCAGCCACCATTCCACGGTTCGGAACCCTACTTTCCGCCAGGATTTCGCGAGCATCTCCCTAACACCAAGTCGAGTACGCCAAGTGCATTGATTTCCTTCCGCTGATTACTCAGACGATTCCTCAGTTCCGCACCTACTTCCATCTGGTTAGTCACGGTTTGAGTCGTTTCCTATTGCCATCCTTATTAGCCGAACATGCATGATACAGGTTTGCTGATAAGGACACATTAGGCACACTATCTTGTTGACCCCTCTTCATCTCTTATAGACTCATTATTCCTCAATTGCCCTCCTCCAGATTATATGCGCAGGCAGATATGCTCAATATTTTGCGTTTATGCCAAGAATATACTGCCAAGAAATTATATTGACAAGGATCTTCGTATTGATCCGAGCTGATCGTGGCCATGTCGGGTTGGGCTCACAAGGCCGGTCACTACTAAGTTCACAGCATTACAAGCCTTGAGCATGATTGGCCATTTGATGTGTGAAAGGCATTATGCTTCAGCCATCTTTTCTATCTACCAATTATCAAGCAGTAGAGGGGAAGATTAATTCTCACTACTGTAGCACAAGGACGCTTGAGCCACAACGAATGTAGATATTAGACAGTATATATATCACCCGTTTTACTCACTCTCTCGCTCAAGGACTTTTTTTATTATTCAAAATTAGTGTTTAGATCTTACTCATGGTCGTAATGAGCGAGCTGCGCCGCAGAAAGCAATCGTCCAAAACACCCTCAGCTTCATCTCACATCGAACTTGCGCCATATTCAAAGCCATCAGTGGCCTCAACATTAGACCAATACGAAGAAGTCTCGCTAGAGTCAGAAGTGGTAGCTTTCAAATCATCGCTAGAGTCCCAAAAGGCTCCATATTCACCCACCCATCACACCCTCCTCGTTTCCAATACTGGAGGATGGTGGATGGACCTCTCCATCGCCCGCTCTTCCTCTCCCGAGACACCTATCTTCCACGCCAACAACACCACGCTATCTCTGAAAGCGCCCTCCGTCATTCTCTCCAGGCTATCCCCGCCACCCTCGTCACCTAAGCCCTCCAAATCATCCAAATCCTCAAAGGGAGAAGATACCCCGTCAGAACACCGGACAGAAGAAAGGCAAACCGTCGGCATCCTCCAGCTCACCGTCGGCAGGGACAACCCGTTCGCGCTCACCTCCTCCCCCGCCCCGCATCCCTCGCTTCGGTACTCAAACCTGAGAAGGACATCCGACTGGTCGCACAAAACGTACTCGTTCCCCTTCGACGGCAAATCCTACGTCTGGACGCGCACCCGCTACCCCGTATGGAGCGACCAGCCTGACCTGGAGCTCCGGGAGCAGGACGGTGACGGCGAGGTGCTGGCTGAGTATAAGGGCCGGCTGAGGATGAGGAAGAGGGGGGTGTTCAGGTTGAAGGGGCGGGATGGGCCGAGAGGAAGCGTCGACGATGAGGGATTCAGCGATTGGGAGTACACGGTGCTGTTGACTGGGTGTGGGATCATTGAGGCTAGTCGGCGGAGGGCAAGGATGAGGAGGGGTTCTGGTGGTGGCGGCGGCGGAGGAGGCGGCGGGGGATAGATGTAATATTTTAAAGGTAATCTTCGATGCTCGATTTCGCTTCTTGCGTGTGCGATAGATTCAATGAGTTCATGGAATGCGGTGCTCGAGGTGTATAGGCAATCGATCTTGTATAATATATCATACAGTCAAAGCATGTACTACTTGGGGGGAAAAAAAGGGGGGATTATATTTCTTCTGCCTACAACCATAATTTCTATCAAGAAATCTCTACCTTTAAGCAATGTGGACGTAAATCATAAGGTTCATTTATCAAGTAGAGACATTTTCCAGCCAGAAAATTAATATTCAAGTACATGAATCTGTCCGTTCCCATAGCTAAGATAGTATCCATCACTGACAGTAATTTACAAGCCTTAATCCCTCCCTCCCTCCCCCTCCCCTAGCGCGCTCAAGATCATATTTACGCAAGCCCCATCCCCAAACAGCCTCGCAAGACCGAAGAAGCTACAATAACATCCTACTCTCCATGGCAACGACGCAGGAACCTCCCAACCCATCCCTTAGGCTTTTCTCCCTCCCCCAATCCACCATATCCATAAGGAACAGAGCCTTGCTCCTCACTCAAACCGTTAGACTTCGGTGAGCCGTCAGCCGTAGTCTTCGTAAATATAGAATCAGCATCCTTAGTCTGTGGCTCGCCTGTAGATGTATCATCCACTTTTTGAACGCCAGTTCCCTTGCCGTTAGAATGAAGCATTGACGAGGCATCGACGACCGGGTCTTGAATCTCTCGTTCACCTCCGACATCTTGTCGGGGCTGTACGGTGCATGTAGGGTGAATGCCGCCCTCCGGCTCGCCTACCCCATAGGGTTGGGGAGAAGAGGCGCCGGATGGGGGCTCCAGGTACGGGATGTAATCGTACAGGACAGAAGGGCAAAGCTGGTAGTGGCCGTTCGAGTCAACGTACACCTCCTCGCAAGAGGGCATGATATCCGTCGTTCGACCGTCTCGGTGATGCACTGTCAGGGCGGTGATATATTGTGACTCGAAGTATAGCTCGAAGAATGGGTAGTGTGGGTAGATTGTCTGGTCGAGCGGCTCTTGGTTCGGGCACTCCGGGAATGGCCTTCGGATGGGTTGCTTTTCTGCTGGCTTTGATGGAGCAGATCCATCGACCCCCGCGACGTTCTCTGTGGTAAAATGCCTGCTGTTGGCTCTCTCAGAGGGGACTCCCTGCTTGATTGCGGTGTTTGACTCTTTGCCCGGCATTTTTTCTCTAATCTTTTCAGAAATTAATGACTTGTCCCGAAGTTTAACTTTGTCCAAGTTCTCGCGTTTCGTGTTGTGGTTAGAAGCGTCATCAAGCTTGACCGTATGCCTATCAACATTGTTTATGGCTCGGCGTTTGCCTCTAGCTCTCTCGGAGGACCCGCTCGAAGATTTCGAAATTGTCTTCCAAGACGGGCGATGGGCGATCCTCCTCGAACCATCAGGAGCGATGTAGAAAACAGCAGGGGATTTAGCAAAGCTAGAGGTTGTTTCTCGCACAAAACCCCGTCTTTCTTTGAGGTGGTTCTGAACGAGCTGGAGCTCAATCAGAGACTTCCTGGAGATTATTCTTGACTTTGTTCTCTGACGCGACTGTAGCCCAGTTGTTTCTATTTGGTTTTCGACAAGAGACTCTTTCCTGCCGGGTTGGCCAATGCTAGACCCAAGATCATCCTTATCTATCTCGTTCTTAAGTACATCCTCTTCATCCTCGACGGTTGCTGGACGTGGTTTGCGAGGAAGACTCCTATTACTGGCACTAGGGCTGGAAGGAACAGGATCCTTTTGTTGAACACCTGAAATCTTGCCAACTGAAGCAGCTTGTTCTCTGGTTTCTGTGTACATTGGTTTGACTTTACCGGTACACCTTCTATTGTACGTAGAACTCAAAGCAACTAGATATCTGAAGAGGCGATGCTGGCTTAGTACGAAGCACTTATATGATTAAAAGTGTAAGAGACCAATGTTGAGAATATCTGTAGCCTTAATGGGGAAGAAGAAAAGGAAAGAGCGACGTCCCAAACAGGATCACTTCTTGGGCGTCACGTATACACGCCTTTGGACGCGACATCGTGCCGCCCTATTGTTTGTATCATAAGCTCATGGCCGTCTAAGTTTATAACAAACGGCGTACTTGCTTGGGCCTTTATTGTTCCTGTGATTACTGTTACTGAATTGTAGTGATTGCTCCATGTTTCCTGGAAAAGTCAGTGATCTTTGTAGCGTTTGATAAGTCTTATATAAAAGCTCAATTAGTTATGTTGAGCATTTTTAATAGAGCAAGAAGCTAATTTGCTTTTGCAGAAAGTATCTATATAATCAAGTCTCTTAATGGAACATCGACAAGCATATAATAAAGTGGAAAAGGAATAACCGTTTAAAAACCAGCTCTTTATTTCTCAGCCGGAGAGTGGAGCTACTTTAACATGATCTATTTCTACCACGACATCTAGTATAGTAGCCATCCTTACAGGATTATGTCAAACAAGCAAAGGCGTTAAAAATTCAGGACGGCATTGCTACAAGAAGTTTATCTATAAGAACAAGCTAATATCATCTGCCCAAAATAAGCTCTACCCCTAAGACTTCCAGGCTAATTATGCACTTTTTTTGTATTAAACTAGATTATCTTCACCTCAGCTATAATGAAGCTACAGAGCGTATTAAAATATGCATCCAAGTGGACATAAATGTCAAAAGAAAATAATTCAGCAACGCTACCACAGTAACTGTAAGGTGGATAGAGTAGCGTGGCACAAATCAGCTCTTATTAATACAAAAGCCAATCTCTACCTTTCCACTACCCCCCGAGCCCTCTATTTATACCCTTCAAGCCCCTGACAACTCATTAGGTGGCAAAACGTAAAGCTTCTACCGAACCCCTTTGTTGCCCCTTAGCATGTGACGTTCATGCACCTGACAGTGACATTTACCATAAATCCTTGGTTGAAAACTTATGCAAGACGCATTTGTCAAGCCGGTTGCTTATCAAACACTTCTGTCATATGACACGAAGTGCCACGAGGACATCGGTCAGCAGTATAGCTGAATCATCGCCGACCTACTTAGTGGGAGCTTGAGCTTCCTTGAATGCGATGTGTTTCTCCTCCTCTGAAATCTCGTCATGTAATAGCTTCTCTCCTTTGCCTAACCACACGAAGCTCGGCGCCAAAAGGATAACCGTTTGTGCATATATAAAACTCCATTTCCTCCAGAGGTTCCTTTATTGTACTTCCTTCCCTTTATTACAATTTTTTCTAAAATATCAAGTATTTATTAACAGGCACTAGTTTCTTGCAGTGTTCTCAATAGTATTGTGGTGTTTTGGAATCGGCGCCTTAGTACGTATAGGATCGAATTTTCAATACTACACCAGTATTAGGACAAGATTTTTGTAAAAATCATAGTGTCGATATAAAAATATAATACGATAGTATACCACAGTGAGCGAGTTAGTATTATCGTGATATATCGACCCCTAAAAATCAATACTATATACCACGCAATATGAGATTTGAAATTTGTATACGTATTACAGCAAAATTTGCAATCTCATATTATATCATACTATACCGCGATATACTACAACACTAACTCTAAATGACGCTATTCCGAAATTAGCAATGCAACAAGGGTTTTAGCTTTTTAAATTCGGTTATTCGTATTAAAAAGAGTGAAGTTCATCCCAGACCCTTGTAAAAAAAGCCCCAAAGTGGCCATAGCACAGTATTTAGTATTATTGCCAATATGATATAAGATTCAATTTCCATACTAATACTAGCGCTTTACAAGAATCTCATACTAATACTAGCGTAGTATCAAAAAGTCGATCTTATATGTCTCGAGACTCGATATTACTAAATACTACGATACTAACTCGTTCACTGGTATACCGTAATGATAGTATATATTGGGAAAAGCTTATTAACAAGAGCTGTAAACTACTATTCTAGTCAATACGTAATAGTTATTCAGCAATCAAATACTGAAATGTTTAATGCTAAAAAAATGACATCTACAAAGATTATATAACCGAGTACGGTGTATAGTAATAGTACCGTGCAGTGTGATATAAGATTATTAATATTGGTCACATACGTATACGAAATAAAAATATTATTTTATGTGGTGTAGAGTATAAGGATTCAAGGGTCGATATACTGTGATAACACTGTTGAAAACACTGGTTTCTAGCGTTATCTAAACACTAGACTTTTATCCCGAGTTTCTTTGTCATAATATTATAGCTTGATGGTATAAGTTGCCCCTTTAAAACACCATTGTAGTGTTATCACATCGCAATTTCAGCTAGTGCTAGTTAGAGGGTACTGAGAAATGAGAAAACGGCCATGCTGCTACTGTAGTAGAATTCGAGAGCAGCTTTATACTTGCACATTCGCATCTTGAAAATCGGTCCCCTTTATTGTACATCAATACTGTTCTAGCTCCTTGAGCTTACACCCTGCATTAGTTGATTTTTGTGCATTGTAGGCAGCTGCTCGATAAATAAGAAAGTGCTCCACATCTCGCTGTTGTCCTTGACAGATATCCAGTCACACTATTTAAGCCCTAGCATCAATTCACCATAATTCTAGTCTCAGTATAGTGCCATGTTTCCAACCAAGCTCACTCACTGATCGATTGTCCGCTTGCAGGTCTTTTGGTTTGGGGTCTTCAAATACCCCATTGACACAGCTTGCGCGGACTAGTTTTGACACTTGAGCGGCTGTGTAATCCGCTGGAACTAACATTGTGTGGATTGTTTCGTCAATCCCTCTTTTCCTATTTGATATCTTGACCCTTGTCTGGCAACGTAAAACAAGCAGCAAATGTGAGCTGCCCTGAAGTTCAAAGACCGCGCCAGGGTGTAACCTAAATGATTTCATCTCATGCACCAAAGCCTGCGAACTTCCAATTCGAGTGGTGGGCGCAGTAGTGATAGATACGAGATGTTTTCCGATATTAGACACAATGAGGATGGGAATATCAGGATTTAACCTGTTTGGATCCCAGTTTTCCAGGTCCTCCTCAGTGCCATTTATCGACAATTTCCAAAAACTAGGACTCGGCGTGTCATGCATTGGATATTCATGACTAAGTTTTGACAAAAGACTGTCTACGAACGCACGAAGGTGCTGAGAACATGTCAGAAATTTATCTTTTTAAACATTTTACTATAGCTTGTGATAACCTTACCTGTTTGTCGAGGACTTCTAATATAGATGGAGAGAAGATCATCTCTAGTGGTGGAACATGGAATGGAATACGAACTTGCTCTAAAATCTGCCGACGCCCAAGGGTCATTGGTGCATCTTTCGAAGCAATCTTTGCAGCCATCGTGGGTTAAGAAGACTGATGGGGTTTTTGATGGATTCTATTTTCATTATAAGTTACTGCAGAATAAAAACAAGTGGCAATACTGGAAATATATATATATAGCAGTAGAGCGTTCTCATTGGAACATTGATATGTGCGTAGTTAGGGTGGTCATTGGAATGTTGAGATATATTGGTTGGACGCTGATTGGAATGTGGTTGAGATGTAATATTAGAACGGTTAAGAAGGCTTGTGACATCCGCGGGTTATCCTTACAATTTCTTACAGGTTGTTCATCATGCTCGCTGAAGACCGATCTCGGCTGCAAAAAATTGACGCCTTGTACGCTCTGCGTCTTGATCAATATGTGTCACTTCCACAGGTGCGCCAACGACATCCACTCCTCAAAAATCCTGCTTGCTGACGGTATGAAGCTTGTCGTCGTCGGTGATCAGTCAAGTGGTAAAAGTTCCGTCCTTGAAGGCATTACAGAACTTCCATTTCCTAGAGATTCCGGCCTATGCACCAGGTTTCCGACGCAGATTGTATTTAAACGCTCAAAAACGGCAACGATAGAGGTTAGCATAATGGCGGCCCATGGCCAAGCAAAGTCCACCGTAGATGCTATAGCGAAATTTGGCAAGAAGCAGGTTACAAGTCTGGATGAAAAGTCTTTCTTAGATCTTTTGGCATTGGTAAGTGCAATCTGCTCTGTATAAATTGTTATCACGCGTTGATTTTAGCATGATAGGCGTCGAAATGTATGGGGCTTCCGCTAGCCGGGACAAAACGCGATCTTGAGATGGAATCCTTTTCAGACAATATACTGAAGTTGGAAATCTCCGGCCCGGACTACGAGAATTTCAGTGTTGTAGATCTTCCTGGGCTATTTAGAAGTTGAGCATCCCCAATCGTGATGTGTTTCTACTAAATAGTGCTTCTTAGAGCCTACACCGGGTCAGACTACTAAAGAGGATATGACGCTTGTTCGAAGCATGGTTGCGAAATATCTCAGCAACCCGCGGATCATCATCCTGTTAGTGCAAGAATTTTCTTGTCGAATAATTCTAACTCTCCTATAGAGCCGTTGTGCCCGCGAATGTAGACATTGCCACGCAAGAAATTATCCAGATGGCGGGAGATGCAGATCCTAATGGTCAGCGGACACTGGGCGTCCTCACCAAACCTGACCTGGTAGATCGAGGTGCAGAAGAGAAGGTGAACCCTTTCCTAATCATTTGAAAGAGCCATAGTAACCTTGTGAAGATATTGGAACTCGTAACTAATCAGACAGGCGGAGGCCGCTTCGAGCTCGGCTACACCATCGTTTGCAACAGGAGCCAGAGTGAATTGGGAATGACGCATAACGAGCGAAATTTGCGGGAAGCCGCTTTCTTCAAGACTCAACCTTGGAGCGCAGTCCCGGAGAAGCGAGCTGGTATCAAAGCGCTGAAAGCTCGTCTGAACAAACTCCTTGTTGATGTCACACGACAAAATTTCCAAGCCGTAGCTGTGGATGTGCGGGACAAGATTCAGGGGCTAGAGGGAGAATTGGATGGTTTAGGCCCTACACGAGAGACATCAAGTGATCAGAGAAATCATTTGATTAGAATTGCCTCTGAGTTTCAAGGGATTGCCGCCAAGGCTATTGATGCTTATTATGGACGGGACCAGTGTTTCGAGGATGACGACTTTCGACTGGCGACAAATGTGATGGAGATGAATAAAGAATTCTCAGAGACGATCAGGCTTGAAGGGTTCACTCGATCATTCCATCGCGATTCCGACAAAGCTGTTACTGGTAATGGGCCTGAGCTGGAAACAGGCGCTTCCTCTCCACGCAACTTTGAATCGTCCCCAACTTCTTCTGATTTCTCTGATTCTGAGCCTCCTCAGGAATATCCAGAGCTGAAGTCTCTCCTGTTGCAGTCACCAATCAAGCCAGAGAAAGCGCAAACAGATATAATGCAATGGATAACGAACAAGTACGACCGGTCAAAGGGTTTTGAGATCGGGACGCTAAACCCATCTCTCCTTCCGTCCTTGTTCTCTGAACAGTCCCGAAGGTGGGAGTACTACGCAAACAGCCACGTCAAGGAAGTGATTCAGAAGATCCACCAATTCAACTACAAGGCGCTTTGCTACTGCTGCAAAGACAGGATGCTCTCGGAGCGGCTATGGGCCAGGTTAGCCCAGCTTCTACTGCCATCGTATGGGGAAGCCCTGAAGCAGGTCTCCTTCCTGGTCAACGCCGAGCAGAACGGGAACCTCATAACGATGAACCACTACTTCGCGGACAACCTGCGCAAGGCGCGGGAGGACCGCATCAGGCGGCGGCTGGTGAGCTTACAGTCGTGGACGACGTCGGACCCGCAGAAGGAGCCGCTGCTGCGTCTGAAAGATACCATCGCGGCATTCGCGAGCAACGAGGACCACACGGTGCAGGATCTGCACGATACCCTGGAGGCGTATTACAAGGTGGCGCGCAAGAGATTCGTGGATGCTGTATGCCTTCAAGCCGTGGATCACTTCCTGGTTAGCAGCAGAACCGGTCCACTTTGGCTGTTTTCGCCGCAGTTTGTAGGTAACTTGTCTACTACGGAGCTTACCCAAATCGCTGGGGAAGGCGACGATGCCGCTGAGCGTAGATCTAGGCTCGTCGAGGAGATCGCAAATCTGAAAGCAGGTGAGAAGATACTCGATAGTTGAAGATGGTCCCCTTGCGTCAACGGAAGGACAGGCTGCCTCTGTAGCTGCTTCTACTAGCCTTGTAAGATCTACTTTTGAGCTCTCTGCAGTTACATCCCTGTCTCGATTATCTCCTTCTCAATCTCCCCGTTGGACTTACTTCAATTTCTCCGTCAATGATTACCTTTTATCAGCAATCTCGAGGCCAGGTTCAACAACTAGCTTGTTCTGAAAGCATTTGATATATTATGCTCAAGTGTGTAACTCCAAACGAATGCTTGAAGAATCAGATCGAAATCACAATGCGTTTCTCTACATTGCGATCGTATTCTTCACTCCATCCCGTGCAACTCAGCCATATGATATCCCGAGCACACAATGGCCGATAAGATCTTGAACCTGATTTGCACTTGATTCTGTTCATTCTTAAAACTCGACATGTCCTGGAAATTTGGCTACCTATGCCTTGTGACAACTTAACGCCATGTCTTCCGACATTTAGCCCAAACGCCACGTCCGTAGACTTTTTAACCAACCCAAACGCCATACTCAAAAGTTTAGAAATATATACATATCCTTCCTCCAAAATGAGGAAAGAAAACGCCTTTCCCCTCTCACGATGCCACCACCAGTTTCTTTTAATCCAAGCATCTCAAAGAAGATCAAATAGTCAGACAGCAAGGCTTAAGATGCCTAAGAGCGCAACGAAAAGGCCAAGATTGACGACGCGATCATCAGTCTCCTTCGCCTTTTCCGCAGTGGTCGTCCTTGTCCGCCGAGTCACGACTTTGGTCTCTAGGCTTCCGTTGCCGCAAACAAGGGTTGAAGCGTTGCCCGTACTCAAAGCGCATCCGCTCCCTCCGAAATAAGATCCATAACCACCTCGAGCAGCTCCTCCATCGTGTCGAGCGGCATCCATCTGAAAAACCTTAACAGCTCCGCCTTCCAGTTCTCCGGGAAGACTCGATCGGACCACGACGACCTCTCCGCGCTCGTCGAGGCCGTAGATGTCGCCGTATCCTGGGACAGAGAGGACAGGGTCGGCAATTGAGAGGTTTGCTTCAGAAGCAGCCGCAGCTCGGTTGAGCTTAGATCGAGACTGGGAGTCAACGGGAATGGAGGCTCCGAGGACGTTGATGGTAGGGAGGAGGTCAGGGGCCGGGACACAAGAATTGGGTTCTTGGATCGACGGGACGCAGGTTGGGAGGGCTGAGACGATTGATTGTATAGAGCTTGACATCTTTTCTGCTGGTGCTCGGCGATGCAGTCGAGGAGGATGAGAGCGATGAAGACGTGGAGGGTAAGTAGGAAATTGTTGTTTTTGCGATATGGTTGCTTCTCCCGGATTGGAGAACGAGGATATGAATCTATTATAGGGAAAGTTGATGTTCTTGACTGAGAGTATTTCCTGTGGTGAGATTGAATTTGTGTTCGATCACGGAACTCTAGAGGCATCTCTGGGGAATGGAGAAGAAAGACTGTTATACATGATTTCGAGCTGACAGTGGCCCCTTTGATAAAGAGGCATAGGATTCTGAGTTTATGGCGAAGCCTTCTAAGTGTGTGATGTTTTGGTTGAAGGTCAATCCAGCAGGATGGAGGATGGGCATAGCCATGCCAAGTGTGACTCGTCGAGCCAATCAACATCCGCAACACAAATATAGAACCCCGAAACATGTTACGATACTGCCTTCAAAGTATGATTAATAAGTGATTTTGCTGTAATCATAAATAGCCGCTTCGCATGCCATAACAAGACTAGACACTCGACAAATTATAGGTTTTCGGTTTGTTTAAAATCTCGATATACATCACGTGACCACAACTCTTCTCTTCTGTCGGGCAACGCTGAAGGGAATATGAATAATCAGCGCGGTCTTCAAGGAATCTAGAATCTTAAATCTTCAACATCTAATAAGAGATAGCATTAGTTTTGACCTGCTTCAAGAAATCCGTGATCAGTTCGATCACTTTTTCTGGCTGTTCTTGTTGCACCCAATGCCCAGCACCGTCCACAAGATGACGCCCTTTCAAGTCTGTGCAAACCTTATCCATATTCTCAATTGCGCCAGGCTCTTGATATGTTGCCCAGTCCTGTTTCCCAGAAATGAATAAAGATGGAATATCAATTTTTCGTCCTGCAAAAAGCTCCACATCCTTCTGTTTCGCTGGATCGGTGGCAATGCAATACCTGTTAAGGAGTTCTCGAGTCAGCATTGCTATATCAGGTAATTTTACCCCAGTTACTTATAAAACATCCTGAATTGGAAATATTGCTCCCAATATACACCCGATATACTCTCAATATGCTCATGCGACAGTTCGAATAAAGAAACCTTGCTCATGAAAATGCCCGGCTTACCAATTAAGTCCCCCTTGAAAGCCGTTGTGTTTGAAAGCATCAACATAGACCTTCAGTTCAGAGTCTGGAAGCCACCTCTCACTCTTTTCTGAAATTATAGATGGATCTTCATTAACTATTAGCTTCTCCACAGATTCCGGCATACTACTGTGCAAAGGCATGACATAGTAGTATGGCAACTTGGCAAGTTCTATTGCACTCCATTCTTTCAGGTATTCAGGATGGTTTCCTGACCAGTCTGCGCTTTTCAAATGATAATATCCTCTCAAAAAGCCATGCAGACCTGATTCGGGATTATCCATCTCAGGTGCTGCATGTTTTGTGGAGTAGTACCATTTGTAGTGTTTACGTGGCTCTGATAGCTCGGCTAACTCTTTGTGTACGCTTGATTCTTTTGCTGGCGGGTTGGGATTTGCAATTGTATCAAATGGCAAAACCGGTGTTCCTTTGAACGGATGAGCCATCATCACGACTCTGTAACATGGTGAGAGGTAAGTTCGAAGTGGGTCTGTTGCACTCACGATTTGAAGATGTCAGGCCGCATCACTGCGCACATCGAGCTAACAACGGCTCCAAAATCGTGGCTGATAACACAGGCCACTTCTCTGTAGCCTAATGCATTCACAAGTATAACAGAATCCCTGACGAGGCTCGTGAAAGAGAAAGTGTTCACATCAACCTCGGAGAACCTACGTGTATCCCACCCAGTCGTATACCCATAACCTCGTTGGTCATAAGCCACGACATAGTATCCTTCAGCAGCAATAGCTGGCATGATCTTTCGCCAGGAAAAAGCGAGTTCAGGGAAGCCGTGCAGACAAAGCACAAGCGGCTGCTTGGGGTTTCCAGCGGCCAGGACATGATAGGTCAAATCATGTGATGGTAGGTAGAACTCTGATATAGTGTCTTGGAGAGGCAAAGGCAGATACTTGGGTTGATCTGACATCTTACAGATATTGTGTTGATCCTAGATATGGGTAAGTCTGAGCCGGCCAGCAAGCAGTTGCCCCTGTTCTGGTGTATACAGTAGCCAACGTGAAGGGAGTGTTTAAGAAGATATTCCGTTCGACTGAACTCGATCAGTGAATCGACCGCTTGCTGCTCTTCTATTCAGATTCAAAGCGATATGTATCCTGAATATTGAATATGGAATTGTTCCGCTGTAAGAGCAGTTACGTACGACTTATAAAGGAAGCAGCACACTTGTGATTGCTCCTATGGCATCTTGGCGTCGGAAGAACCCTTATGTAATGAATGAGGGAGTGAAGCTTATGTCAGGAAGAGCACACCTTTTAGAGAATAAAATCAGGTGACCTGAGAATGTTAATATTTTCAGCATACCCCGAGGATAAAAATCATTTAAATGTGTGATTAGCATAAAGAGCATGCATGGGATAGATAGCATGAAAAGAGCAGTTTGATTGGGGGTGGGCATTTTCTGGTCATCCAACGTGTTGATGCTTGAATGCTGGAAAGGTTTGCCAAGAAACGCCTACGTCATCGAGATAGAACCCCTGTACCACCAATGAAACACGCTGAACCCACGAGGCCTTCAGGCGGGTGTTGGAGGGGCCGGTCATCCCGTTAAGGTTCGCTACTGTACTGTACTGGTACCGGTACTGATAGAATATTCCCAACTACAGGGACTCGGCTGGCCAACTGAGGGCCAAGCCTCAATACCCAACGGACGATCAGTCCCCTAGTTACACTTATAGTGACGACTGGACGGACGGGGCTTGAAACTAAAAAGCTTTGGACCTGAGTTGGTGTCCCGGCAGAGAGCCAGAGAGGGTTTGGCTGATTTGTTTGCGGGTATGATGAGTTCATATACATAATCAGGCGCATATGCAACATTCATGTATATAATAAATTCCATGTTTCGTCATAAACCACAACCAAAGCACATCAGCAAAAAAACAACATTTCGGAGAATTGCATGTCGCTCTCTACTGTATTGTATTTTGTCATCGTGGAGGGCTAGATCGATTTCCATTCGCCCCATGATCTACCATCGACCTTCAGAGAGCAGCAGTACTACGAAATACGTACTGGCTAATCCTTGCACGCCCGGCAACCCAAACAGCTCAGCTGCGCCCAGCGTCATCCAACACCAAAAAAAGCTCTTTCTTTGTGAACTTGCATCGCTTTTCCCCCCCCCTTCTCAATGCAATAACATCCTCATCAGCCCTTAGTTGGCAGAGGTTGAAGGGCACGCCCCTATTGACGATATGTTTGGCAGTCGAAGGAAACGAGGAGGGTCGAATCCGGTACGTACGCTCGCAATCGAGAAGCTCATAAACTTTTGGGCGGGAGACCGATGCCCAAAAATACCGATCTGGGGAAGAATCCAATTGAAAATATTGTGCTGACAGCTCTAGCAGCCCTTGAACAAGGACAATGCGAATCCCAATGCGGCGATGGCAGCTGCCCAGGCCTTTCTCAAGAACCAGGCGTCCAATACATCCCTTGCGACGGCGGCAGCTGGTGCTGCTCTACGATCTCGGCCGACGACTCCAATATCGGTAGCTGACGTGCAGACGAAGAGGATGATTCGGAGGGCTGAGTCAACATCATCTATGGGAAGCTCAAGAAATGGATCCACCAGAGGCAAGGACGGACCTGCCCTACGAAGGAGAGGAAGCAGTGGCTCCATGACTGAGCGCACGTTCCGCGATCCATCGCCATCGTCACCAGTTCCAAGCGCATACGATACCCCTCCGGTTCCGGCCTTGCCGAAGAGTATACCACAGTCGAAAGGACATCGGCGCACATCTAGCCTGGAGGCACCTGCAATGCGCGTAGCATCCCCCGCTCCAAACCAGGCCAATGGACGAGGATCCAGCTTGGGCCCTGCAAACACAGGCTCCGCGCCTAGGAGAAATGGCCAGAGGATGCAGAGTTCGTCAAGCGTGCCAGAGCTAACAGGCTTGCAGAAAACGGAAAGTAGAGGGTCCGTTAACTTTTCTTTACCTACTGGTTCAAGGCCGGGATCACCTATCTTACAGAGGCAGCTAACATCTCCTGAACCACAAAGGTCGCAACCACCTATAATCACATCGCCAGCAAATCAACACTTGGTATACGACCCAAACACTCGCAGCTTTTTACCATATGCAGATATTCTAGCTATTGAAGAGAGAGAGAGGGTTCGACATGCTTCGACTCTGCCTGTCAAAAAAAAGAAGAGGCTCGCGCCAGCCAAAGCTACCGGCCAGCATCTTTCAGATGGGACGATGGGAAGCAAACCGCGAGGGACAGCGGTAGATGCGCTTGAGGCAAAAAATAGGTCGGAACCAAGGGAATTGCCAGCGCCTCAGAGACCAGTTGAACCTGAGCCCGAGCCAATTTCACATGCCGAGCCACTTCCAGCTACGGTTGTTACAAAGAAAAAGAAGAAGAATGTTGTAGTGCCTAGTGATGCCGACAGCGATCAAGAGTCATATATACCAAATTCGTCGGATAATGATAGTGATTTTCGAGCAGGATCTTACAGCAATAAGAGTAGGACACAATTAAGCAAAAAACCCTCCGTGGTTCGCGAAGAAAGAGAGGTAGAGGAGCAGGAAGATCATACTCCAATAACACCTGTCAACAAGGACAATACTCTAACATTTTCACCAACTTCATTGCCTCGATCTAAAGCTGGGAGAGGGAAAGGCAAAGCTAGTCAGCCAGCTACGAATGTTGAGGAGTATCAAGTCCAGGCAGCGCCAATCAACATTACACCTCCTCCAAGCGATAGTGGGCTGACGACAAATGAAAGTGTTAAAAACAAGAGAGTATCATCCATCAGTCCAGCACGATCAACACATTTTGCACCGACCCCCGATAGCTTGGTTGTGAGGCATAGTCCCCCTGGGCGCTCAATATCACCTCGAAAATCAGCTTTGAAACATTCAAACTCGCCACGGGACCAATCACCAATGGGGGATGTATCCGAAGTCGGTTCCGACGATGTTCAGCCACTCCCACGGAAGAAAGCCGTGCGTGTCAGCTTCGACGATACTAACATCATAGTAGGCGAAGCGGCTGGGTTGGCAAATACAGACTCTCCGATTACACAAAGCCCGCAGGTTGCGAAACGAAACTGGTTTAGTCTTGGAGGCCGCAACAGGAAGAAAGAATCGGCAGTTATTGGAGATAATGATGATGAAGTAATGCAGCCAAGGCCAGCATTGCCATCGTTTGGAAGCGTTCGAGGAACCAACCCTCGTCGAGAGCCTGCGGAAGAGCGCCCATTAGTGAAGCCTGCAGAACACGCTGGAAATGATACGCCTATACCGTCTATGCCTCCTTCGCCCTTAGAGACAGCCCAAGGTAGTGAAATACATACGCCACTAGGACAGTCTACAGACCATCTTATTGGCGCAGTTCTCTCCCATGATGCTGCATCTAAGCATGAGGCCAACATCTCCAAATCACGAGAGCCATTGCCTCCTCAAGTCACTTCTGTGGAAGGCACCGGCTATCATTCTGATACCGATAGCTTAGATTCGGTCATCGCGTACTCCAGACCAGTAGATATAGCTTCTCCTTCGACTGTAGAACACATCCCAACTCAGATCTCTGATGAGCATGACACAACTGTGACTATACAGGTGGAACCTTGGCCAATAGTTGACAAGCCAAATGGCGATACCCCAAAAATCTCCATTACTGCAGCTACACCGACGATAGAAGAATCAAGCGAGAGAGAGCAATGGCTAGATATGCCGGGTGGGTTCCCAGCCAGCTCAGCTTCAGACTCAGAAGGCGAGGATGCAGCGCCGATCTCAAAGACGGCGGCGTCAAAAGTGTCCACAGAACGTGAAGTGCTGGGGTCTACTCCATCTCCTGCAAATAATGATATGTCGCACGAAGTGCAGCAGCTTGGCTCTCCTGTTCTAAGTACTAATGCGCGAGAAAACTCACTCCAGCATGTTGCTATACTAGAGGAGACTGAGGACTCTGACAGTAGTGGGATCTACAGCGATGCAGCTGAAGATTTGTCTGATTTGGAGGGTGGTGATTTCCAATCACTAGACGCTGTTGTTGAAAATCCAGTGGTTGGCAGCACCACCCCTGGCGTAGCAATTAGCACGCCTCCAGAAAGTCCTACAGTTCAACTAGCAAAGCAAAAGGCATATCAGCGAAGTGGATTATCGAAGACTATGAGCCAGCCAGACTCAAGAGAAGGCTGGGAGAAAGCACAGGAATATTGGCGAGGATTATCGGATGATAAGAAACATCAACTTGAGCAGGAGGCACGGGAAGCGGCGGCCGAATCTGAGTCATCAATTGAGGTCAAACCTTTACCTAAGCCAAAGAAGAAGAAAAATATTGCTGTTCAGCCAGCTACTGCGCCGATTCTGAAGCAGCCGGAGCCGCAAGCCAGACAGAATCGGACATATCAGATCCAACCTGGCACAAAGGCTAGCAGAGACGAATATACTCCCACTTTACGAGGTTCCATGCGTGGTCAGTCGTCCCCGATAGCAGCCGCAGCTCCTGAGACGCACATGCGAAAATCTATGAGAGGTCAGGGCTCCATGCGCAGCTCATTGCGCGAAGATCAAGCGCCAGGGCAAAGTGCATCACAGAGGAGAAACCGTCCAACCTCACTGCCAGTTACAGAAATCAAACCTGATTCTGCTGCAGTCAAGATGCATGTCAGAGCTCTCTCGGCTGCAAGTGCGGCGGCTGCAACCAAGGCGTCTGCAAACCAACCTCCTCTTCTACGCAGAGGTTCAGGTGATAGTGACAGTAGCTTCAAGCGCTCAAAACCAGCCGAAGTCACAACTTTTAGGCGTTCTATGCGTGTGAACAAAGATCAAGGAAGCAGAAGGACACAATCACCAATAAATTCGAGCCGATTCAGCCTAAGATCATCGTCACCCACAGGGTCTCTGCAAAGCCATCGTCCTTTGGGTGGAGCACCGCCTGCCTCATCGCCACAAATCAACATGCGTAGATCAATGCGAATTTCCCAAGACTCGATGCCTTCTCTAAGAGGTAACAAGCCAGCGCGAACTAAATCACCTATCCGTCTGCCGGGATTTGGCCGTACATCGTCCACCAAACCCGCAAAGACAAAGCCTGTCGCTCCACGATCAAGTCGTTTTGCTGACTCTAGCGATGAGGAGGATATAAGGCCCGCTTTCCGGAGTAGATTTGCGGATTCGAGTGATGAGGATGATGAGCCGCTTCCTCCTAGACAGGGAGGCTTTACACGGGGCACTATGCGTTCAAGTCAGCCCCTCCGTCCAATTCCCGCTCGATCAGGGGTAAATGATGGTGATTCCAGTGACCTACCTGATAGCGATGATGAAAAAACCCCAGCTTCACCAAATATGAAGCAGGCCAAGACTCGCCAATCAGAAGCAACCACAAGCACTATTGCGCCAACCAGCTCCCTTCAACGGTCTGGCTCAGGTCGTGGTGCGCTAGCTCCGACCGTCACAGTCAATATCAGCGGTGGAGCTCGACCACTACAAGCACGTCGTGGGTCCTTAATGTCCATTCTCCGCCGCAAAAAACCAGATGCGACTTCAAAAGTCCGCAAATCAGATGTGGAATCTGCTGCTCGTCGAGATACGCCGCTCGAACGCTCGAAGTCCGATCTAGCTCTTGTAAAGAGGCAAGAATCTTACAACTCGACGAACGGCGCGAGGCCTATGTCGCCAAAATTGCAGAAGAGAAATAATAGTGCGAGTTGGCCATTAACGCCTACTGCGCCTGTAACGATTGACGAAGATGAGAAGGAAAGGCCGTTTTCAGCAGACGCAGTTGATGGGGTCACAGGTGGGGATAAGCCAGGTATCGGGACAAGGAGATTCACAGATTCTGGACTGAATGCTGTGGATGTTGGTAATGTTAATGGAGTTGTGGTGCCGAGGAAGAAGAAGTTCCAGGCACTGAGGAGGATGTTCAAACTCGACGATTAAACATAGCGCAAAGATTCTTTTCGTTTGTTGGAGGCATGAGCGGTGAATAAAAAAGGAATGGATACCCCTGGGAATGGAAGATTCCCATCCGAATATGATATTTTCTTAATTATGATGCCGGGACATGGCGGAGAGCAGAATGATTCTTGTATATAGCTCACTTGGCCCCGACGTAGATACACGATACGAAAATAATACGTAATTACTCCCATTAGGTGCCGTTCTTACCTCATGACGCTCTTGACACCATTGTATACCCGTGAGTTGAGAATGATACCTGGGATTTCGAGCGCGGAAGCGCAGCAAGAGCAATATACTATCGAGATCTTATCAGCACGGACGATTGAGGCACTTGGCGAGGAAGCGCATCCTTTCGAGCCTTGTTACATACATATGCTAAGTCACTTCCGAATGTTGAATCAGGCGTGATGTTTCCCGCCTCCTCGGATATTCGTTCATCGGGCATATGCAAGACGGAGAAGCGATACTGGCCAGCTCTCGCGCTCGAGGGATAGACGGTGCCGTTTTTCTGTTCTTGAGGGCGGTTCTGCCGGTCTAGGCTCGAGAGCCGGGGATACCTGGGGGTCGAGAGGGGAGTATTGTTAATGGGGGGTGGAGTTTATGCATGGGACGGTAGTAGGGAGGTTATTTTCGTTAGCATGAAAGTGTCTTGTGCTTGTGGGTGTATAGGATGGAATTGGATTGCAAGGCTTTGGGAGGATTGATGGTTGGAGGGATGTTATGGCATGATGGATGGCCTGTAGGCTGGTATTGCTTTTGTTTGCAGACTTATGGGAAGGGGGGACGAAAATTTCCTGGTGTTTTGGGTGTCAAATGGATATATTCAATCTTTCCGTATTGAGTTTGTAGCTAGCGCTTGGATATGGTTCGATCAACTGCGTCGCACACTAGAGAAATTTCTCTTATTCGCTATTAAGATACTTGTTGCCAAGGTTAATTCTTGAGGATGGTGAAGGATACATGGTTTCGTGCATAGTCGAAGTCAACTTTCATGTATTATGAGCATCTATGGATAAACATAGCGAATATTCCAAAATTCAACTACCACCCATTCTCGGGTATCAAACTCCAAACGCCTCTCTATACATCCCAAATATTCATACATCTCAACCTTGCTTCTCGCCCTCCTTCTTCTCCTCATTCAGACCAAGCCATCCCTTGACCTTGTCAATCTTATTCTTGACCCACGACAACCAGTCAGTTCCTTTGGCGGATTTGTTTCCTTCATCATTGACCACGGGTCTATCCACGTTTGAAGGCGCTGGGTCTTCGGGACTTACAACAGGGTCTGGGACAATATTGGGATGAGCGGCGGACGACGCTTCAATGGGATCAATCGAAATTACGAATGAGCCTTCATCTTCGGATGAAGCTGGCGAAGGGGAAGGCGTACTGAATGCTGCTGGTGAGGTGGACGGTGACGGCGCAGGCACTGGATCTTCTGGCTCTGGAAGCGAGGTATCGGGGGAGTGAACGCCTACGGGCTTGAATGGTAGACGAATAGTGCCGTTGTTTGGTTTGGGTGTTATGTGGAGGGAGTCGCAAACTATGTTGTAGACTTCGGTGTTTTCTAATACCATCAGAAAAAAGTTTGGAACGGGAGTAGGATTGTAGACTTACGGAAAGGCTCGATGCGACTGTTCCCAGCATGGGGGAATGCCGGGCCTCGAGCGATGAAAATGGCTCTCATAAGAGGATGCTCATGGTCATAACCATGTAGACCTCGAGGATGGTATTGTATATTCTTTGCTTTTGCATCTGCAACATTAAATTCTTCCTTCCTGACTACGGCCCATCCTGTTTTAGGTACAATCCATAAAGGAGCAATACGCTCATTATTTGAGAAGTGGTATCTCTCTGGCATATTGACGTCTCGAAGATACACCTCGTAGTTGGGGTTTTTCGCCGCCTCAGCCGCCAATGTATCATACAGTCCTTGTATGTGAGCAGGGTCTTTTGGACGTAAACCATAGAGTGGCCATCCATCGGTGTGCTCGATCAGATTTGTATCAATGATGTCTTCTAGTTGAATCAGCCGGTGTGTGTCCGTGGTGGCCATCCCATGATCAGAAACAACAATGACATTTACAATTTTAGTCAGGTTTCGTGCTTCTAATCCCTTGAAAATATTATCTAGCATGGTATCCACTTCATTGATAGTGACTCTGATCTCTGTGCTGTTTGGGCCATATTGATGACCATCTGCGTCAACATTTGGGACATACGCAGCGATGAGTTGTGGCCGCATATTAATAACTTCAGCCAATTCGTTCTCCAGACCAGGCCTATCCAGCAGACCTAATATCCTGCTGACCTTGTTTGTCAATGGCTCCTTACCGTTATACTTATCTAAGAAAGCAGGCTTGACAGACAGGATATTTGCTTCACTTCCTGGCCACATGTGAATAGCGCTTCTGATCCCTTGATTCTCAGCTGTAACCCATAAAGGTTCTCCGCCCCACCACTTTGGCTGCATAGCGTTGGGGTGAGTATAATAAAATTCTTCCTTCAATTTCACATCCCAAAACGTGTTACCAACGATTCCATGGGATTCAGGATATAGTCCAGTCACCAAAGTATAGTGGTTTGGAAATGTGACTGAGGGGAAGCTAGGGTGCATATATGATGGAGATACACCCTCTGCAATGAACGAATTTAGCCTAGGGGTGATTCCTCTCTTCAAAAAATCCGCTCTAAAGCCATCTAAACTGATTAGGATCGTGGTTGGTGCGAAGAGAGCTGTTCCATTGCTGAGCATTGGTTGAATCGGTATCTTCCCCTTTTGGTGTAATGATAGCTTCCAAGCCACCAAAACCAGTATTGAGAATCCCACAGCGATTAAAAGATGTATGAAGCACCACCAACGCCAGCTCTTCTTTTTGCGTGACTTTTCCTCATGTAGACCCCGTAAGCGCCGTCGGTCCAATTCATCGCTGCCTTCAGTCTCGGAACTGTTCCCTGTCGTACTCCCCTCCTTCATGCCACCCTCCTCCATTTCATACATTAATTCCCCATCTTCTCCATGTTCCGCATCTGCTATCAACCTCTCTTTCTTCTTGATCCTCCTCTCGCGTCTGTTCCTTCTTCTTTCCCTTCGCAGTCCCCCTGTCTTCTCGCTGAGCACCTCCGAGCTCGATCCTACGCCGGGCAACTCAGTGTAGCTTTTGGCAAACAGCTTCTTCAGGGGCGCAATCATGGCTTGGGCGCTTCCTCTGCGACCTCTCCTCCTGCTATCTTCAAGCAACCTGTCTTGTTCTTCCTCCTCTAACAAAACTCGGCGATCATGTGCTCGAATATCTGCACTGGTTCTGGCGCGCATAAGGACTTGGTCGTCTTCGCTATCTGTATCTTGGTCGCTCCGCTCGGCTGAATGTACACTCGACGCATCGTCGTCGTAATTGTGAGGCGACAGAAGGGAGCCATCTCTCCCAGGAGGTTTTTCTCGCAATGACATTATAAAAGCGGTTGTTGAAGTTCTCAAGAATTTGTCATAACTCGCGCAAGTAGAGAGGAGTAATTGATACTCCTATTGTGTGGTCAGGAGAAGTTGAATGTCCTAATAACCGTACAGAACGCTTCGATAAGTCACAGGCTGCGTTGAGCCTGTTGTAACGTACCGGCCACTGGATATACTAGAAGACAGAATGTTTGTTTTGCAGATCTATACGGCTGTCGGAGGTCTCAATGTCATTTCAGCTCTAGACATCTGGTGGCCTGAGGCATAACATTGAAGCCACCAGTACCAGTTCTGCAATACCTCAGCTGTTCAATCCAGACATGATATTCAGCTTAGCTTCCATAATATCAAGCTTTTGGAGAACTTATAATCCGTTCGGATGCTATGCTCGAAAATTAAGGGAGACATATACTGCTGCCACCCCAGAACTTCATATAAATTCTACATAGCAGAGCTTGCTCTATACATGGGTTTAACCACTGCTAGTCTATGAGGATGTATTCCAATCTGGAGATGTTATAGAAAACGAGTTAATTGTATAGAAATAAGTCACAAAAAGCTTTAAATCTTCGATTTGGCATAATAAAACGTACCTATAAGCTTCTACCACCAGACAAGGGAGATTATGGTTGAAAGGGATTTCGGTTCTAAATCTGGCCGGCCACCAAGAGCGGCCGCATTCCGGCCGCATGCAAATTTACCAAATGTACTACCACCACGTTCAACGGCCTAACTCTCCGCATTGAAGTCCGCATATCAAATAGCAAGTGCTGTGAAACACTTTGTGTGCGCTGGCATATGTTGTACTCTCGGAATATACTATCTTCGTTCCCAATTCAGTGTGGTGTGCATATTGTTAGAGCTCTGGTTGTTGGCCTTTGCGAAATAAACGAGGTCTAGTTGATCTTTGTACGTGAATATTTGGAAGCTTTGTAGCAGTGGCAGCATAAGCAAGGCAGATTGAACCTTTCCTTGTGTTGTTGATACTCTATTGTCATATCCTTTGGTGAAGATTTAGTCGATAGCTAAGCAGCTTCTAACATGGATGTAGTGAGCTGGATACATCTGTTCGGCCGCCCTAGAGCCTTACTTAGCACCTCGCGTTGGTCTCGGCTTCTTCTCCGCTTATCCAGTCCTTTGCATATTCTGCTCTGCAATATTATTGGCAATGTAAACATCCTGCGGTTTACATTCCGGCCGGAAGGATTTGTTATGCATGAGGAAGGTTCACCAACATATGCATATGAGAAGTATAGGCTCGTGTCTTTGTTGGAAACCTAAGCTAGCCTCCCAACAGTACTGTTCTCGAGATCAACGTCGAGCAAGGCAGTCAGACTTTTATACGCTATCAAGAATGCTCTGCACAATTTATTATACCTTTAGCATCACATAAAGATTTTTTTTTAAGAGATCTCAATTGCAATGGGCTCCGTCAACATACCCAAATTCTCTGGCCACCACATTAGATGACCGGCGTCCAGATGTAAGATTGGCTGAGGTGATACGACGGGCAGATCCAAAATGGATACCCGTTGTCCCCATGCCAAGTCCATCACTTCATTCTAAGCGACCCAACCGCACACAGCATATCACGGCATCTCACCTCCCCGGCCACCAAAATAGTATTCCAGTGGCTGAATCACGTACTAAGCGTCTTCAAACCAGAATTTAGCTGTAAGCGCTTGCTAAGCGACATAGCCACACCTTAGCCAACTCGGAAGAGAAGATCATGGCAGGCATTTTGATTGGTCAAGAGCCGCACTTCCACGAGTCTGCGCCAAATACCCGCGCCTGGGCAAGACTAAAGTTCTGTCGGGTCATGGCAAACGTTCCTACAGTCTGACAACACTTTTTTGGCAAATTTAGAGTCCCATGTGGAGAGATCTTGCACCTGCACAGTTTGCCTGTTTTGGCGTCTCATATATAAAGGATTGTCCAAGGTGGTATCATTTTCTTCTTCATCCACCCCAGCATCTTTCCTACAGTATTCCTTCCATCTCCTTTTATAAGATATTTAGTTCAGACTTTCGTTTTTTCACTCCACACAAAGCTCAAAATGCATTCCTCCAGCATCCTCTCTGTTGCAGCCCTTGCTTTGCTTCCCTTTGCTGTCGCGGCCCCGGCTCCATCATGGAGTAATGATTACAACAAGCCCAAAGTTGATCCTGTACCACAGAGAGCAACAGCGAACGTGAAGCCTTTCGTGCACACCAACAAAGCCATCCTTGATTCTCTTCCCTTGACTACTGGTTTGTCCCTCTTTTCTCTTGTTTTTTGGGATACTAACATTCTGCAGAAAATGGCACTCTGCCTGCCCCAGACGGCATGGCTTTACGTTATATCACTATGGGCCGTGGAGTCCAAAACTACACCTGCGCCTCTTCCACCTCAGCAGACGCCCCAAAAGCCATCGGTGCCCTCGCAGTCCTCTACGACATAACAGCCATCACACTCCTAACTCCTTCCATCGCCGCTCAAATCTCCAACATTGCAGTTGATATGACAGCATCTTCATTCATCCTGCGGGGGCGCCCGCTCGATATTCCTGACGTTGGAAGCTTTCCCGTCATCGGCGACCACTTCTTTCTTGCTGATGGGACACCCACATTTGATCTTTTCGACGTTGGCAAGCGTGCTTTCTGTAAAGTGCCTCCCAAGAGCATCAACGCCCCTCTTAGTTCTGTAAAGGGCCCAGCTGGGTTTGGAACAGTCAAGTGGCTCGCACTTGCGACCAAGGAAGAGAGTGTTGGCATTGCGACGGTTTACCGTGTAGACACTGCTGGTGGAAACCCACCAAAGACGTGTGAGAACCAGCCTAGCGTCATTAGCATCCCTTATGCTGCCGCTTACCACTTTTATGGCTTCATATAAAACGGTCCGCTGGGAGGTGGCAGGAATGGATAATGATTGAAATACTACATTCATGATAGCGTTTAATGTGTTTTTTAGCGGGCGTTAGAGGTCAGATTAATTAGTTAATTTAATATCATTTCATGGTATCACAATTTCTCCATTCCCGAAGGAACTTTGGTATGCACCTATTCATTGAAATCAAGATTTGAAGTCACATTCTCGGCGGTTTATGATTCAAGCAGACTTAATGTATAGGACTCTGCCTGAATTCAATCGTCCTAAGCACTTTCCTGGGCATTTTGATCAAAAAGAATATTTAGATTCTGTAATCATGTGTAATTATAATACAATGTTTCGTTTGAGGTGTAGAATAAATTTCGTGTTGCATCGCTCTCTCCTCCTTATAAGACACAGAATTACCAAATCTGTGGTCGCACCCTTGTATCTTAACATAGTATTATCACTTCGCTTTTCGAGAAGTCGCAGTATACATAACCATGGCCCATCTTGGTTTAACCAAACTCGAATCTATCACCACACTCTCCAAGGCAGCTGTTCAGCGCCGAAAACCGACCATCGACGATACAATCCCAACCTTGTTCGCCGACACAGAATCATCTCGTCACTCCACATAATCGGGTTCAAACCCCTGTATTCTTCGCTTTCCGGCCGATGTCCTTCAAGAGATTGCTAACTACCTTGATGAAGCTACTGGTGCCGAGTTCGTAATGACCTGCAGACATGTCTTCCTCACTCTGGATGCCTCTTACCCACGTCTTCACCAGGCGGGCTTGAAGGGATTTCTGCAGCTGTATGGGCGGGATTTGCCTAATTATGTGGTCTGTGGATTGTGCTGTTGCCAGCTGAGGAAATCTGAGATCAGATGGAACCTATTGCCACCACAATACTAAAATTTTGGTGCAAATATGGTGTATACCATAGTACGAAAACTGGGTCCTTGTAGTAACATACCTTTGGGAGCTTTTGATATGTTGAATTCTAAAGCGATATGATGCTCCTAGAACTAAGGGGAGGAGGAGGAGCCGGACAGGTGCCCACGAAACCATCGACGATTGTTCTATTTAGGAAATCGATGGACGGAAATGAAGCTAATAATCATGCTAAAGAGAAATGGCCAATCTACGAAGGAAGTGTTTTGTATTTCCCAGAACAGGAACAAGGATTCCTCCAGGCTCACCATATTATAGCATGCAACACTCTCCAGAAACCATCTGTCATCAAAACAAATGCTAATCTAGACTCAGCAGGTATTGGTCGATGATAATGTGGTACTGCTCACACGCCCCGTATCAACACATCCCAAACCACGAAATAATTTCCACATCGTGCATTTATAAGCTTCCGTATGGTGATTTTGGCACCATCTATACACACATTCAACTGGATAAGAGCCGCCCTGCTCCCAACAGCGTCATGCTCAATACCGCAAGTTGCCCATATCCGGCTCGTGCGGGAAATCCCTGACCGATTACTACGTCGCAGCTTGTAGCAATAAGAACAGGGTAGCATTCTGCCACAAGATGGTTTAATCTCGGATGCGGAGCTTCGATGAGAAGTTTCTGAGGCATATGCCTGTAAACTATCAAATGAAGAAGGTAGTATAAGCAGGGGGCGAAAGACAGACTGGAAACGCGCATGCTAGGCTCATTGCTAAGGATGTGCCCAGTCCGGGAGATTCGTTGGAGATCTCCTAGCCATACTATTCAGTGCTATCAAACTTCTATTACTTCCATTCTGTGCCGTCGCGGCGGGATCTGTTTCCTTCCTGGCACCTCCCCGCCTCGCGAAGAACATCCAATGCGAACCTGCTCTTACTAGCAGAGCAATATGAGGTGCTGGGTGGCTCGCAGAAAATTTCGTGGAGATTATTTGCTTTGGGGATCGAAACTGCACAAAGAGGTCAGCCGTGGTTCAAATAAGACATACTCATGGGCCTGCGCCGCGATTCATTCAGTGCTGATGAAACAACACTACCAAGTAGAGACAGGTGTGCTGGATACCCTGGCGAGGAAGAAATAGTGGATTCTAGCTCTTTCTCTACAGATAAAACCCAACGGCTGGATCGGTGCGCTGATCTCATCCATTGAACTCAGTAGTACAAGCCCCTTGTTGCCGGTATTCATCGTCTTCGGCATCATCAGCAATAAAGCGCGGCGGTTATGCTGGTGCAAAGCAGACTAGGGTCTTGAATTGAAGGTCTCCAGATCAGGAAAATAGTGAGACGAGAAGTGGGTTTGTTGCTACGGCATGAGGTATATTAAATTAGATGGAAGGAATCGCAAGTTACACGCAATTTCTTAAGAATGACTTTTTGAATGAAAGTGAGCCTCGTTTGCCGTCAAGACCTCAATTCGATTTAAAATGTCAATCTTGATAGTCCGCGGATTTTACATCTCTTCACGCAGAGAACATCGGAGATAATTTCCTGTATCGGTTAAAAGATGGAATCGGCTGGAGCTATAGACTTGAAGAGACCGAATGACGAGAATCTATGCCAACATTACGTTTCATTCAGCTCATCAATAATATCTTGATCGGATGTAACCAAGCTAAAACTCAGAATAAACTTAATCATATCACCCGGACGGGAGTAGGTAAAAGGTACGCAAATACATATCTCTAAAGGATCAGGTAAAAATGCTCTTCTTAAAGTATTGCAGGGATAGAAGCAGATAATATGAGCGTCCCAATTTTGGCGAGAAGTTTCCAGAATAGGTCCAGGTATTCAAGAATCTCGTCCAGTCTTTTAGTGGGCTCCAAAAGCACCGGCGGTTCGACAAAATGACTAAAAGCTGGGGAGATGCACTAGATATGTGGTTCTGACCAGTTATAACTAAAGACTTGGCTCTGGTAGGCAGCGGGCTGAAATCGATGTGGGAAAGATAATTGAAATACTTCTAGATCAAGCATCAATACTCTAAGTCTACTGGAAAATTGGAGAAAGACTAGAGATGTTTTCTCTATGTTGAATCTTAACCAGAGGCTTGATCCGAAGTAGCAGGCATTTGAGAGAGAATTACAGCTTGGTCCGAAAACGTTACAAAGGAATATTCTCGACGACAGATGAGCAAACACGCAGCTATAGCAAGAAATCGAATTCATACTATAAATGATCTGGTGAGGTCATTGTTACACGTGACCGTGCAATTGATTGTGGGGCAAACGACGCGAAGCTGCGCGAACTTTGCCTTTACACGGTTCACAGTCTTCAGGAAAGATGCGCCTTGCATCATTCCCCCAGATCCTTTATTACCTGTCTGTGCTACTATAGTACGTGTCCATCACGGGAGCCAAAGGACAGAGGTACGACATATCGGCACGATATTCTCCAACAGACTTTCTGCAGCCCACAGCCTTGAAGACTAGACGGTCACCATCGCCGGGCGCCTGCTGCGGCTGGGGTTTGTTAATATGTCACAGCCTCTGTCCCCGGCCTCCCAGGCCGCTGTCACTGATGTCGTAGAGGAGATTGAGTTTCAAAAGGTTCTCCTTGCTTCGATCGACAATTCTGTAAAGAACAGAGAGGAAGCGCGCGCAGAAGTGAAAGCGGAAATCAGGCGCTTGGAAAAGCAATTAAAGACTTTGAGGCTTGGGAAAGATACGGCAGCCTCGCATTCTTGGACATCTTCAGCTTTGCAGCCTTCTCAATCTTCACCGACCCCAACTTCCAGGTCAAATGCTACAGCAAGAGCTAACCAAGGTGAGCCATGCTAATTGTCGTGCAGCTCTATACAAGGCTGTTGCCTCTACAACTTGCCTTACTATCCACAGCCCCCCAGATATTTTATAACAGTATCTAACAAGCTTCTTGCAGATCTTGCTTCCCAACAGGCCACCTCGTCTTCTACAAGCTCGACACCAACAAGCTCCATGATGAATTCCAACGACGAGTTCCTCTCACCTTCCATGATGAATCTACCTAATCGGAAGAGATCTCATACAGCTGTAGAAGGAGGGCTGAAGCCATTTACTGATAATAAGTCTCGGCGCACGTCTCCTAGTCCATATGAAAATAGTCCTACTCCTTCAAGCTCAGGGTACGAGTTCTTCGTTCTAGTGGCAGCTGCTCCCAAGTCCATTCTGGCATAATTGGGTATTCTCCTGTACTTATGCCGATCTGGCTAGGCAATATTATCTTCGGCTCATGCAGCCAAGAGTTCTCAAACACTATTGCTAACTTTGCGATAGGGAATCCGACTTCGACGAGCTGGACGCTGAACTTTTCAGCAACAATGCTGCCTACTTGCAACAGCAATCAGCGGCGCAAGAAAGAGCAGCAGCTTTGAAAGCTGATGAAGAATATGCTCGCAGTATAGGAAGTGGCATGATGACCGCGCCTCCTAGTACGGCCAATAATGCGTTTAGTCGAATGGCTGGATTTGGCCGATCGAGCTCTGCTACAGTAGCTTCAGGTTCAGCCCATCTATCATCTTCTAGTCGAGCGAATCCTTTTCGACACAATCCTGCTGCACAAACTTTGGCCAGTTCTGGTAGCAGCAGTGCTACTCCTACAGCAAGACCAAAGGTAAAGAATGAAACACGAGCAAGCACTGTGAACAATGAATTTCCATCGATTCCTGGAGCATTCGTCGATGATTCTTCAAATACTAGTGATTCAGACATTGAGATCATTCCACCATCTGCTTGGCGAGACAATGGTCGCTTTAACAACTCACCTTCACGGCCTCAAAACCGCGACTCCAGTGCGTTGCAAATGGCTATGTTTGGCAATCAGCCTCTACCAAGCTGGCAAATGAATGGCTCCCCTATGACGTCTCACCCCTTTGGATCAATGTCAGGACCTTTGCAGGGAACAATGCAACATCCGTTTGGGGCCACAACTGTACCAGTGACTGGTTACGACGGAACTAATGTTTACAATGCTGCAGGTTTCGGTAGTGGTCCCCATAGTTTTAATGGATCGGCATTCCATAACATGCAAAGTGTTCCAAGCTTAGACTTAACTGGCATTGATAATGATGACGCGCTCGCTGATGGAATTGCAAACATTCGTGCCAATATGGATATGTTCTCGGGGAGCGGGTTTGATCAGCTCGATTATATTATGAACGATCCTCGAAAGACAAATGAAGAAATCAAGAGTTTGTTGGAGAACATAAAACCAGATGTTGATGTTTCTCCAGAGAGCAGAGACGGAACACCAGATGGCCTGAAGTACCCATTAGTGAGTTTTGATCGTATTTATTCGGACGCCTAACCACTGATTATACATAGTACGAACACCAAAAAATCGCTTTAACTTGGCTGAAAGCTATGGAGTCAGGTTCGAATAAGGGTGGTATATTGGCAGATGACATGGGTCTTGGCAAAACCATCAGCTCTTTAGCATTGATATTGAGTAGTCCATCAGCCGACCGCCGCCGAAAGGTATGCGTGAATCCTCAATGAAAGCTTATTCACCGCTAACTTGATCAGACCACCCTAATCGTCGGACCTGTGGCTTTGATTCGGCAATGGGAACGCGAAATCTCGAAGAAGGTCAAAGTTAGTCACAGGTTAAGCGTACACTTAGCTCATGGTGCGAAAAAGAAGCTCTCCTGGGACGAACTCACAAACTACGACATTGTTATGACAAGTTATGGTACTTTAGCGGCGGAATTCAGAAGACTGGAATCATATAAGCAGGAACATAAGAATCGCGGTATTTTGGAAGCAGATATTGATCATGCGCCTATGAAGAAACTGTTTCCCATGTTAGGACCAAGTAGCCATTTCTATCGGGTCATTCTTGATGAAGCCCAGTGCGTCAAGAACAAGAATGCATTAAGCTCAAAAGCTGCATGCAACTTAGCTGCTTCGACCAGATTCTGCCTTACAGGAACGCCAATGATGAACAATATCGATGAACTTCAATCTCTGATCAAGTTTCTGAAAATCAAGCCTTACAACGACCCTTCAGAGTTCAAGAAGGCTTTCGGAAGCTTGACCAAAGGTAATGCGACTAAACGCGCAACGAACAATTCCATGCGGAAACTACAAGCACTATTGAAAGCGATTCTCCTTCGGCGCACCAAGAATTCTATAATTGACGGCAAACCAATCATTACCTTACCCCCAAAGACCGAAGAAATCTCGCATGTGGTATTCGACGAGTCTGAGCAGGAATTCTACAACGCTTTGGAACAGCGAACCCGTCTTCAGTTCAACAAATATATGAGAGCGGGCACAGTAGGAAAGAACTACTCAAATGTATTGGTTTTATTACTGCGTCTTCGACAATGCTGCTGCCACCCACATCTTATCCAAGACTTTGAGCAAGCACCTACAGCAGAGATTTCTAAAGAGGATGCGATAGAGATCGCCAAAAGCCTTACCCCAGATGTAGTGGCTCGTTTGTTAGCTGCTGATGGCTTTGAGGTATGTTTACATTGCTCATAGACGAAGTACCAACTAACATGCTTATCAGTGTCCTGTGTGCTACGATGGCGTCGTCAATCCTCTTATTGCGATTCCTTGCGGCCATGATATTTGCTCAGAGTGTCTAAGTCAAATCACTCAACAACAAGCGGCTGCACAAGTGGCTGCTGGTAATGATAACGCGACAGGAGTCACCGCCAGGTGTCCCTCATGCCGTGGAGCCATTCAAAACTCAATTGATTACGCGATTTTCAAAAAGTGCCATGGAGTTGACGATGAAGAGGCTAGTGTTAAGGCCGATGTGGATGAGGAAGATGATAATAGCGGTAGTAGTGACGTTAGTGATGATGAGACTGATTCAGATGACGATAGTGATGTCGACAAGAATGGAGATCTTAGAGGATTCATCGTTCCGGACGCATCATTCACAGATGATGAGGATGATGGTGGAGAAGACGAGGAAGATCCTATCGAAGATGATGCTCTGGTGGGAGAGGCAACCACGAAGCAAAAGAAAGAGCATGGCACAAAAGCAAAGGAGAAAAGGCGCCTCAAGAAGATCAAGTCAGGCAAAAAGGCCGCAAAGAAGACACTTGTCTCGATGGCAATGCTGAAGAAAGACGCTTCCAGGAGCAAGGCCAACAAGAAGCGGTACTTTAAATACCTCCGCAAAAACTGGCAACCTTCGGCAAAAATTACCAAGTGTGTCGAATTGCTCGAGAAATTTGTTGGCGAGAACCAGAAAACTATCATCTTCAGTCAATTCGTCTCATTGCTTGATCTTCTCCAAGTTCCCATCGAGAAGAATGGCTGGAGTTTTGAGCGATACGATGGCAGTATGAAGGCAGACGAGCGCCATGATGCTGTCAACAGATTCACCGATAAGCCCAACACCAAGATCATGTTAATTTCGCTAAAGGCTGGTAATGCTGGACTCAACCTGGTAGCTGCTTCGAAAGTTATCATTCTGGATCCTTTCTGGAACCCATTCATCGAGATGCAGGCTGTTGATCGCGCATATCGTATTGGTCAGCAACGACCCGTCGAGGTTCATCGGATCCTAATCAGAAATACGGTGGAGGATCGTATCATCGAGCTTCAGGAGCAGAAGAAGGAACTGGTGAATATGGCTCTTGACGAGGGCTCCAGCAAGAACATTAGTCGTCTTGGCGAGCGCGAGCTTGCATTTCTGTTTGGTGTTGGTGCTGAATAGATACGGAGTTTGTGGTGTTCATTTCAGATTTATTAGTTGTGGGACCGGCGTCCTTGCGTATTCTACTTGCATTGATTTCTGGGGTCCAAGGAATGGGTTTATGGCATGGGCATTTGTCAGAGGTTTGCTCGCTTTGATACCCATATATGGTGGCTTATGCTCGGCGCAGAAGGATAGCATTTATTTAGATGGATAAAATAGTGTACCGAGTATGGTTCATGGATGTATCTTAGACTTATCATTTCAGCTCCCGACATTCAACATGTTTTCTCTGTTGTAGTTGGAATTAAGCGCTATTAAGGTAAACTTTCCTCTCCTCTCCGTGCCTCCAGCGTGAAAAGATATCTGGTTTCCGTACTCCGACAGCTTCCAGATTTGCCTAAAAAAAACACTGAAGAGGAGCTAGACTAGAACATGTGCAACCGTCCCCTCAAGTGTCTCGGTTGCCAACCAATAACCTTGTCACATTGCACGATTCGCCAACCTTCCCCCCTGAGTCTGACTTGCAGCTCGCTGCTGTAGCATATTCGACATCAATGACTCACAAGCAAGATGCTATACCATGCTTCGTAAAACGTCTCCTATATTTTCACTGAATTCTCAACTCCATATCTAACCACAGACTCTACTTCTGTACGTGACTTGCAAGATAATACAAAATACAAAATTGAACCATACGGGAAGTCTCTAAATTCCCTCATTTCTCATCCAAGTTCTATATAAAGCCGAGAAGAAGAAGGAACAGTAACTATTTAAAAAGAAGAGCCCATCCTTTCCCTCTTCACTCATCGCCCCCCAACCATCCCATCCATTCTTTCTCTCCCCCAACCTGGCATGTCATCCTCCCCCCCTCCCACACCACCACCATCAACAACGACTGACCCCCGTCTCCAACCAACCCAAAAACCACACCACACAATCACCACCGAGCGCCTCATACTCCGCACGCCCCGGATCCGCGACGCGCCCGCCTACCTCCGCATCCACACCAACGCAGCCAACACCGCATTCGACCCCTTCCCCGTGGACGCCTCCGCGCGCCCGCGCCATCAATACCCCACTACGGAGCGGTCCTGATCCCGAGATACCGCGCCATGACCGCGCGCGGCGACCGGGCCTTCATGGTGATCGCGCTGAAGCAGCCGCGCGGGGGACGACGTGCAACGAGCACGGGGAAGCGCAGGACGACATCGTGATCGGGATGACGGGCTTCAACGAGTTCTCGATCACGGAGGGGGTGCTGAGCGCTGACATCGGCGCGCTGGTTGACGCCCCGGCGTTTACGGGAATGGGGTACGCGAGGGAGGCGCTGTTGGCGCTGATCCGCTATGGGTTCGAGGCGCTGGGGTGCGATGTTTTGACGGCGGAGACGGTCGTTGGGAATAAGTCGTTTCGGGCTGTCATGCGCGCGGTGGGGTTCGGGGAGGGGGTGGAGGTTGGTTTGGGGGGGGGGACGAGCGGAGGAGGAATGGGAGGGTTGTTAGGGAGGCGGTTAATAGGGTTGAGAGGGAGGAGTGGATGAGGTGGAGGGGCGAGAAGGAGGGTGATGAATCGACGAGCTCTTTTGAAGTAAGGTGGGTTTGAACGCCGTTGTTGTCGTGATGAGGTGTCGGGTATGAGATATAAGACATCAAGAATATAGATTATAGAAAGGTAGTGAATTTTTGAGTGGCTATAAATACTAAGAGTGTAAATGAATTTCCTGCATGACAGTAGTCATTCTGTTCAATCCTGTTTCTTAGTACAAGCATTCAATGAATAATATCTCATAAAGCTGAGTTAATGAATATGGTTAATGCGAACAGTGACGATATTGTATAGTACTATTTCATTATTGTTCAAGTAAACATTCGATGCAATGCCTCCTTTTTTCCTTTATCGGCATAGCCTGGTTGGATCTCTTGATCACGCTTTCTAATTTACTAAACCAATAAACCACATCTAATGGCCTTCCCAGTGGCCACCCTTGACAGACTTGCTCAGACTCCCTCAATCGTGATACACCCTTGAGCCTTCTTGCAAATCAGCATTTGATCTTCGAGACTCAACTGACTTGATTACATAGCCTATCGGTGATTTCCTATGCACAGCTCCAACCAAGGGCAACTGTTCGTCGTAGTAGCCGTCCTGCTCCAAAATATCCATTGCCCAATCTTCCCAATAGACTTCGGAATCTCTCGTTTTGGTGAATGAGCTTAAGATCGCATCGATTCTGACTGGTGCACAATCAGCTGGAAGAATATTCCGGGTTCCAAACATGCTCAGTCTTTGGTCCATAGATTCAGGCCCTGGTATCCAAGAGCATTTTCCGTGAGGGTTTATCCTCTTCTCTCTCGTGTAGGTAGTGACTCTATGTTCATGCTTTGTCCCCGCATTATAAGTGGTTGTATGAGGTATTTCAACTTCAAACTCTTTCGCGATGCATTTTGGATGCCCAATAAAACGATCGTAGTAAATGTGTTTCGAGCGGGGCCAGCGATCAGCTCTTGCCGCCGGTAACCCGCTGGGAAACTTCTTTGGGAAAGTTTCCAACTCTTTCGCCCAGTGACAAGACGCATTCCATACCATCCAGCCCCTTTCATAAGCTAGCCTTGTATCCTTCAAAACCGAAATCTCATCAAGGACTATACGAGTCCGTGAAAATGCCATTTGTAGTAGCTCTGTAAGATGGTGCAGCTTAGGACTGTCCATTTTGGACTTCTCAAAATTGATTACCTTTTGAGATATGGCGCCGTGGCAATTATCGATATGTCCAACGTCTCCTTTCTTCTTGTGAAAGATATCCATAGTATTAAGCCCAAATCTAGCCTCACCGGGCATATCCAGCCTCATGAGTAATCCTCTGGGCCTGAAGAAGTGCCTGTCCCATTTCGCCGCAATGTCCAGAACCTGGTCTACAAGCTCAGGAATATTGGCTTCTTGAATGTTTTCGCGCTTGTGCCCATCTCTGACGTACCCAAATACCGGAGAGTTGGTGGAATAAGGACGAACCACTCCATCCATTGCCTTACATAAGTTATCCCAATCTTGCCTGAATATCTGATACTTTTTGAGAATTATGCTAGGAAACGGGAAACCACCATGAAAGCCATATCTTGATGGCCTGACTAATGGATAGGCAGGATGGAGCTGTTGCTTACATAGGACAATCAGTCCGCGAGGTAAAGTACCGCTCCTGACATTATATTCAGGTTCTGGCGCACGAAACCTGGATGCATCAAACTGGTTCGGCACCGGTATCAAAGAAATACCCGTAGGTTTCGGTGAAAGGCCATTAACATCTTGGCTAGAATCTTGCTGCACTATCTTCTCTGGATTCTGGGACTGGCCAAAACGATACAAGGTGCGAAGAGCAGACTCCGGGTTATTATATCTAGGCCTATAGCGCTTCTCCTCCGTAAGACTTGGAAATGATTCCGGCCGAGCTCGTCCCTCCGGCTTGGCCATGAGGATATGCCCGATAAGTGACGGCTGATCCCAACGAGATTTGCGGTTCCCAAAAGATAGCCTGGCCCTTCCGATACTTATTGGGGTCTTCTTCTCACCCAATAGCGTTTCAACTTTATCGCCGCCGAGAGCGTGCTTGAATTTGTATCTGCTTTCATGAGAGTGGACTGCTCGACAGTAAGGAAAGTAGTTATTTCGCTCGTGCAAAGATGGGTAATAGCCTGTGGTAACGTCGCCATCCTGCATGATGACCAGGCCCTCGCGGCGAGGTCTCTACCCAACAACTGTATCGAATGCTCATAAAACGTTCACTAGAGGGATGAGGGACTTGCTAGGGTATTCTGCTTTCGTATTAGTGGAATGTGAGAGAGGAGAGGGAGGTGCTTTCCTAGAAGCCTATATCTGCAGCGTCGTTGCAAACGTCCAAACTGTCGACTTCAAGCTGAGAAGATGTGTAAATATGCTTGTTCAGAATTGTAGGTGTAACAATACTTGTTAAAACAGGAAAAAGGGATCGGGGGCAGTTTATTGGAAGCCTCAGCAGTTTTGTTCCTTCTTAAAACGTGCACGCTTCGTATATACATGTCAGATGGTTTCCAGGATTGACCATTACCGTGAACAGGAAGGAGGGATACAAATGTCGGTCTAGAGAGATAAAACTTACGACGCCGAAGCAAGGGCTTGGCCAATGGTTCAGACATTGATTTCACGCTAGATATATTGCTCCCACAGGCTTCTGATGGAAATTACGTTATCTCATCGTAACTAGTAGGACTACTTGAAGACTCATCAATATCAAAAACCTTCTATGCATAATATCATACAGACAGGCAGTGACGTGAACCCGTTTTGTCATATTCCTTAACGCCATTGCTAAACCCATTCCATTTCACTAGCTCGATTTGGCCTCTCAATAACGTCTTCCACGACCGCCTCGTCCCCTCGAACGGCTTCTGCTCCGACTTCTGTCATCATAGCTGCTATAACTACTATAGCTCCTGCTCCTTCTTCTTCGTCCACCACCACCGCCACCACCATTGCGTCCCGGACTAGGTCTCCCACCTCTTCCTCTCCTAGGAGGACTTCTCGACCTACTCCTATCTCTCGAATCATAGCTCCTGCTCCGACTCCTATAACGTCTCACCGGGGTTCGGCTTCTGCTTCTGCTTCTGCTCAATGATCGAGGTCTGTAGGTATCTGTGTTTGATCGATAAGGCGGCGGCGAACGTCTGCGAGGAGGTGGACCACGGAATCCTACTGTTGCACCGCGGGAATCGATTTGAGGGCCACGGCGGGCCTGTGGTGGAGAGGGTGAGAAGCGACGGCGCGGGAGGACAATGGAGACGTTGATTGTGCAGCCGTCTATCTGGGACTCATGCATGTGCGCAATTGCTGATTCGGCGTCGGCTTCGTTAGCGTAAAGAACATACGCAGTTCCGCGGTTTGTGTTATCTAGTAAATTTAGTGGCTGACCTACGACTGAAGGGAGGGGCAGAGTGTGTACAAGCTCTATTATAAGGAACATCCAAATCGCGGATTTCGCCGTAGGTGCTGAATATCTCTTGCAGATGCTCCTGGTTCACGTTCTTTGAGAGCCTCTCGACAACAACCTACGCACATTAGTCATGTCTACTAAATAATGCCAAAAGGAAATCTCACCTTCGTACTGCGCACCGGAGTAGGGCTTCTTCCACGGCTGTCACTGCGGCTTTCACTTTTATACCTGCCATTTCTGCGCGGCGTGCGGCTGGAAGAACGAGGAGTGATGGAGCGACGAGGGCGGGATGGCGTTCTAGAGTATGGCCGAGACGCATCTGAATATGGAGATCGTGAACGAGGACGACCTCGCGCAGGAGATGGTGAGCGTGCAGACATCTTTGCCGTGTAATGATGAAACTGGGAAAATGTAATGGAGTCGCGGTTCTTTGGACGTGACGAGGCTGTTGAAGCTGCAAGCTCTAAAAGCTTTGTTGCCTGAGGCAGCAAGCAACCACACATAGGGAAAAGCGAGGCTGCTTGCATTAACTTCAACAGCAATAATGAAAAATTCGCACAAGAACTGTTTGTCTGCGGACCACAAAATCCCAAAAAAATACAAACAATGAAAAAGCAAAACAGACATGCGCCTATTTGAATGCCCTCGGACGGAATCGAACCGGCAACCTCGTCATTACTAGTGACGCGCTCTACCATTGAGCTACGAGGGCTGCTTCCTGAATTGTGACAAGAGAGTATTATTAAAAGATATATAGATTATTTTAGCCATTTATGAAAAGTAATACAGTACAAATTCGTTTTGAGAAACGAAGTGATTACAAAGTCGTTAGACATATGATAAACCATGTGGGCAATATAGAGGACATTTTTTTATTCCCCCTTCCAATTCACGGCCTGATCAATGCGAGTTGCCGAGTATCAGCCATCCTTCCACCGAGTGTGTATATCTCAACCCATCTCCACGAGCGAATTCTCTCCGCAGCCGCGTACACCAGGACTCCTCAAGAATCAATCTATTGAAAGTATCGCATCTATTCACGACGTTTCCGTGATCTCGAATTATCAATGCAAACCATCCGGTCGACTTAGTACCTATCTAAGACTTTCAAACGCACCAATTTCGAGATCGGTATACGGCGACGATCTCGCGTGGGGAATGTGTTGCAGACATTCTATTGAACAGTCGTGATAAGAATCAGACGTGGCAAGAGGGAATATAATACGCAGCAAAGCAAGGTGCACCCGGTTTGGAGAACATGCTGATTAATGCCAACATTGAAATTGTTTTGCTGATCCCCCGCATGTTGGTTTTTGATCTGCATGGCATCGAGTTTATGGAGAGAGTAGCGATAGAGAGTCTATAGTACAGTTTATCATGCTTCACTACTGAGGGCACGAAAAGATATGAATAAGACTATTCGACTTCTTTTAACCCATTTTAGGTGCATGCCTGAAGGGGTTGCTCTTTAGATACTCGGGATACAAGCATAATTTTCGGGTATTGAAATTACATCCAGTGCGAAACTGGAGGGAAAAAGGCACAAGTCAATGCAGGCAGATCTAAGCTCTGCATCTCTACCTAAATATCTTTCCCCACGATTTCTCGTTACTAAAATAGCTTTGCTCGATGAAAGATCTAACGATCGCCACTAGCCACATGATATAACATGGGTCTTCCAAGTTCATTTCGCAGCCACGATGCCAAAATACGCAATGCTAAATCTCAACAACAAAATTGAAGGACCTCACCACGTCTCCAAACCCCAAACTCGGGGAAAAAAGTCGTCATTCTAAACGGCGCAGCTCCGGCAAACAGTAGATCGTCTCATAGCATGTAGCTTAAACCATAAAAATTATGCCGAAGCAAGCACCGCTTGCCTAGAAGCATAAATGATGAACCGATTTGCCCCAGGATTTCCCAGCGACAACAAACACCCAGCCTCGTAAATCATGCTTCCAAACAAGTTCACTTGAAACTTAACGTCCATGAATTATGCTAGCAACTGTTCAGAAAACAATCAATGTCACTCACCCAAGTGCTGTTGTTAATAAGTTCCTCCCCGATAAACGGCAGTTAATATAAAGGCAACATCAGCGCCGAGCGCCCGAGGAATACGAGTTTGAGGAAGTACCGGCCTGACCGGTATGTTTTGAATTTATGCATAAAAGCATTGTGCACTGCCTCTTTCACACTTATTAGTTGAGTAACAGGAAACAGACACCGAAAACAAAAAGATTTCCCTCGCTGAAACGATGGGTAAAAGCCATCGCTTCGACTTCCCGACGATATTGGGTGAGAAGTGACGGTCAACTTGTTTCAAGTGGTCGTATTCCTCGCTTAGGCCACTTTTCTCCGTCTCCTGACTGCAGGGGTTAATCGATTGAAGGCTCGAATGTTCGGGTGATTTTTTTTTGGTGTTTTTCCCAGTTTGGTTTGTGCCCTGTGCTGTGCAGGTTGGGTGACATTCCCATGCCGGCAAACATTCATCATAACGCCCGATGCCAGAGACATGAGGGACCATGGTAACCATTTATGACTAGGAGAAGTAGTGTGACTGTGAGATACAAAAAAAAGGTAACAGTGAAATGCAGTACTGTGCTCGCAAGCAGGGCACCAAAAGGAAACTTCCCGTCTCTGGGCCTCATCGTACCTGCGTCGTAAGCGTATTAATTCCGTACCTGCATCCGTCCCTCCGAACCACTGCACGTGGGAGGCGCCACAAGATCGAACTTGCAGAGAAGCTCCCTTTCCGGTCAACGCCGTCGCTCTTTTTCCTCTCATGATGATGGCCACCAGATTAGTCCCAAATCTCCTTTCTATTGGTGGGCCGCAATTTAGAGAGAGTGCCCGATCGGGACGTCAGTGGACCATGAGGTTCCAGAATCGCCAGATTTATCCTAGGACGTTTGTGGGCTCGAGAGTTCAACTTTCAAGGAAGTTCGATAATGACTAGACCTCAAGAAGAATTCTCCTAGCTCCTGGACCTTCCATCTGGCATGTCTCGGCTTCAGGAACTATCACCGGAGAACTCTCAAAGAAGAGGTTCAAAGCTCCAAGATTGTGTCACAGTAACCGGGAGGCGCCCCTCAAGCCGCCGAGCTTGGTACACTGTTAATCAATTTTCCCATCATCCATACCGCATCTCACCTGACTGCGCTTCCTTCTCTCACCACCGCCCTCTACTTAGTACTTACCGATGGCCTCAAAATAACCAAACATGCGATTTCAAAGACTAGCAGAGTCGTAGGATCTATAGGCACACAGAATCTGACGCCGTTGACAGGCGTTTCGATGGATTGCGAGACAAGAATAACGCGGGACGCTCATAGGCTGTTATGCTCGAAACATAGCCCAGTTTTACCCCTGTGGGCGGCGGCGTCAATTCGTTGAAAGAAGCGCCGTCCGATCCGGAACCAATCGCGGGGGAAAGCCTCATCAGGATTGGTAGCACCAAAAAGAGAGTGGCTAGATAATGCCAAGAGAACCAGACAAACCATCTTGAAGCGACGGTGAGATGCGGCAGTTCGACGAATCTCAGAGGGATATTCTTTCGTGCAGCGCGGGTTTCGTGATCAACCCTGTCTGCCAACAGTTGGTTGTGTAGGAGTAAGCCATAGGGTATGACACACACACTGGACCGCCCATACTACAGGAGGACAGATGCCGGCCGCTGCCGCTGGCGAAGTCATCACGAAGGTCATTTGATCGAGCTCTGGTACAGTCTGTAATTAATGGCTAAGATGGTTTGTACCCGTACGTGATGGTTGTGGAAGTCAAGGCCGAAGCGCTCAGACTGAACCCCTCCAACGCTTCTGCAAAAAGTGACTATCTCTCACATCCACAAAGAAGACTACTGTCGGCAAGGGGGTTCGAGATGGGACAGTTTTCCAGGAGACTAGGAGACCCGAAGAGAGAGAGAGACAAAGAGGGTGACATCTAGAAACCATAGCCGAAGACCAGCCACACGAAAAGGGACATGTCTTTTTGAAGCTTGGACGCTTTTGGTATCTGTCCCATGACGAATCAGGATAAGCCGCGACCAGGGGATGCGAGAAGAAAAGAAAACGAGCGCATAGACTATGTATACCATGTCGTACAGTACTTATCTCATAAACCCTGCTCTTACTTGCGTTTGCTTTAAGTAGAGTCCAAAAATAAGCGACGTTGTACCTGCATTAGTTTGCCTTGAGACTTTTTTAGCGCGTGTAGGGTGTGCACACTCTGTTTCATGTTTTGGCCCCTTTTGGCCCTCTTTCGCTCACCTATTGACCAGTCACCACTCATATAACACGAATAGTGCCCAAGGGGCTCAAAGGGGCCTGTCCCAAAGTAGTCAAGTCAGGGCAAACTTGTAACTTGCTGACTCCACTCTCAAACCTTCTTTCGTCTGGTCAACGCGCGCGCAAAGGCCAGCGATCAGAAACACCGACTCCATAGATAGATGAAGATGGAGCATGAAAAAAAAAAACCAGATACTACCCTTGCAAGGGACAGGGACCTCACATTTCCTTTTCTATGCAAGCAAAAGGTGCGGTGGAGTCGGAGAGGGCTGTGAGGCGGACACTCGACCAAGGGAGAGGCCCACAGCCAACCGCTTTTGAACAATATATGAATCCTGAGATGTCCCTTCGTGGAGGCTGTACCTGTGCATTCAACCAGCTTCATTCTCATCAACTTTTCTTTAAAAGAGTGTCAAAGTCATTCGCTTCTTTGCTCTCTATCTCCTTTTATCTTGGTCTTTTCTTCATATCTCATTACAACACTCGCTGTTTATCAGTAATACATTCAGAAAACCCTCGTTGTCCAAGTCCATCGTTCAGATAAACCTTTATCGTATATTACATTCACAATGAAGTCCATCACTTTTGTTGCACTCGCTGCGAGTGCTCAACTTGCTTCTGCTACCGTAAGCACAAAGGCACTTGGTTGGTAGAATATCGAACTAACATTAGTAGTTTAACTGGGCTGGTGCCAACCCATTCTCCTGCCCAGGCAATACTCCCGTGACCTGCGATGACAAGCAGAAGGGTGGTTTCGACTGGTCCGGCCTTGACCTTGGAGACTTCACTGACTTTGGTGGATTCAAATTCAGCGGATTCTCTTGCGCTTCCAAGTTTGGCAGCGGAAAGAAGCGTGACTTGTTGACAGGTCGTACTTTCCAGGACAAGTGCATCACCGGCCATGCATCTTCGGACAAGTCTAGCTCTCCAAGCTTCTCTTGCAGTCAATCCAAGGAGGTTGAGAAGTTCTCCATTGATGAGTTCCACGTCACTCCAGAGTTCGACTGTGATCTGCAATTCCATTACACCATGCCAGACAAGTCTACTTGCAAGCAAACTTCCAAGTGCTCCAAGTCTGGAACTATTGTCAAGAACACTCAGTGTGGCGGCGCCACCGATGTTGTTGTCGTCTACCCACAGAAGGACAAAAGCAAGCCATCCAAGTGCAGCATCGGTATCCACAGCATTGGTTTCCACTGCGAGTCAACCACCAAGACCAAGCCCAAGCCATCTTCTACCGCCCCACCGGCTCAAGTAACCAGCCCTTCGGTCCCATCTTACACTCCAGTCACAACCACTCCTATTCCAACTCCTTCTACCAGTGCTCAGGGAAGCACTACTTCAAAAAGCTCTCCATCAGAGACTCCAGGAGTTCCAACCTACACTCCTGAAGTGCCTGTTCCTACTACTACTCCTCAGGCACCCACCACTACCCCTCAAGCACCAACCACTGAAGTTCCTGTTCCAACTTACACCCCGGAAGTCCCAACCACTGCTGTTACTTCCACTGCTGAAGGTTCAACCACTCAGACTTCAGTTCCATCCATCCCATCTACCTACATTCCACCTGAGGATGTCACCGTCACCGTGATCACCGACACCACCACCACTTTCTGCCCAGTGACCACAACCCACACTTCTGCAGGAACCACCAGCATCGAGATCGGAACTACTGTTTCCACTGTTGTCATCACATCTACTCACACCACATGCAACAAGTGCACTCACGTCCCAACAACTCCTCCAGCTGTCCCATCTTCCTCTGCTGCGGGAACACCATCCACCTATGTTCCATCGCCTCCATCTTCTGCTGCCTCCAGCGGTGCACCAAGCTATGTTCCATCTTCCACTGCCCAAGGCTCCGTCACCACATCCGCCACTGCACCAACCAGCCCAGCTGTGACTGCTCCATGCCCAGAGCTCCTTCCTCAGTGCTTGAACACCTTCGTCCCAGCCTCTTCCTGCGCCGACAACACTGATGCCGCCTGCTACTGCAAGTCCGCTGAGCTCGTCTGCAACGTCTTCGACTGTTTGACCTCCCACGGAACTGCCGCTGACATCCTTTCCTCCCAGACCTACTTCCAAGGTATCTGCGCACCATACATCGATGTCAACGCTGCCATCATCACCTGCAAGGGTGAGGTTGAGCCCGATACCCCTGATGCTCCTCTCCCAACAGTTGCCGTCCCAGCAGATGTTACTACCATCTCTGTTGTCACCACCATCACTGTCCCATGCACGGAGAGTGGAACCACCATCCCAGGATCTAGCACCCAGAGTGTCATCAGCACCGCCATTACTGTTCCTCAAGTTGTCTTCCAGACCCCGAGCGCCGCTGGTACAACCGCCCCGGTAGCTCTTGTTGTTGGTACCCCAGCCCCAGCAACCAACACTGCTGGCATTATCACCGGCGTGTACACCACCGCCCCTATCCCAGCAGCGACCACACTCGCAACCATCCCAGCTGGAAACGGTACCTCGCCAACTGCCACACCATCGGCCGTCGGTTTCACTGGTGCGGCACCAAAACTCTCTCTCGGACTATCTTCCGCCATTGCCGGATTTGTCCTCGCCATCTTCGTCCTTTAGATGGCTCATTTCCTCTTGTATCAAAAAGTCATTTTGCTG